>JAHTLZ010000010.1:65994281-66018452 GCA_023846285.1 Phrynocephalus versicolor
AGGAAGGAAGGAAGGAAGGAAGGAAGGAAGGAAGGAAGGAAGGAAGGCATACCAAAGAATTATAAAATGCACAAACTAGAAATGGCTGGCCCATCTAGGTAACACAATGCAGGTGGTAATGTTGGAAAGCAAAGAAAGAGCAGGACATAAGACGGACTTTAATGGAAATGGCACCATCTAAACTGGAAGTGCATAAGAAGATCACACTACTTTCCATACTTTAAATGGGCACATACTGTAGGCACCTATATAACACCCGAAGCTGACATCAGCTTGCACATTCCTTTCAAACCTACTTGTAGGTCTAGCAGCCAATACAGACTCACTTTAAGAAAAAGCGGTTCGTAAGCTTGCCTTTGCTAACACATCACCACACACATTCCCATCATGCCGAGAGCACATTTTAAGGCAAATGTGTAAAATCTTGGAACAATCACATGATTTTTGCTCCATATCCTGCTTTTTTTCCTTTTCATTTCCCCCCCCCCCCATCTTTTATCTGAACCTGAGCATCAGAATCACCATCAGATTGCCCAGAGTCCTGGTGGTTTTGCCCCCCCCCACCCTTCTCATGCGTTGTTTCCCACGAACAAGCATTCCAGGTCTCCTTGGTATCTGCAGGTAGATATGATCAGTCTCCTGTCTAGGCTTCTCTCCCTTCTGCCTTCTAGCTAGTTTGTGAAATGAAGCCCGCCTGAAGCGTTCCAGTTTTGGAATGATTCAGAAATGGCCACTAATGACTCCCTGCTCCTCCTCTACCACCACCTGAATAGGTTAGTGATAAGAAAGGAAAGGAATGGGAAAAGATACTGTAGAGATTGGTGGGTGGAGTGAGAAATTAACCCCACAACTCTTATCCACATCTTCGATTGGGAGACTTGAAGGCAGCCAGGTTTCATTTTAGGTTTATTGTGCCCTTTAAATTAAATTGAGCTCAATGACTACTCTGGCATTTCCAGGTTAAGTGCTGGTGATCATGGTTGGCATCAGAGATGTTTGTCTGTACAGCATCATGATTATGGGCAGGCACTTCTGCTCAAAACACTATACAGAGCTGAAAGGCCACATGTGCTTCATGGTATTACCAATCCATCAATGAATAACATTTGAGATCAGAAAGAGATTTAAGGAGTCTGAGAAAGGTTTCATGTGCCATGGTGTATGCACATATTTTTCTCCCTCTTCCCCATCATTTCTCCCAGTCAAAGAAGTGTTTAGGTTTTCGAAAGGAAAACCTGCAAACCCTGTTTAACCCAAGCAAATGTGATCTGAATGTACACACTATAAACACCTTTAGTACTCAGCAAAAGCTTTTGTTTCTTCTGGACATAAGGTTCAAATAGCACTTTCCACACTGCTTTGAAACATCTTCCTAGCCTCTTGAAATAAAGGGCTCCAGGTGGCAGCATTTGTATTCTTCCTCCAAGAAGCTCAGAGGGGCACAGAGAGCTCCCCCCCCCATTATTCCTGCCCACTCGAACCAGGGTGCAACTGGAGGCCAACGCACCTGGAGGTGAGATGCTCCAAGAACTAACCACGTTCCCATGCTGTGTGGTGGAAACAACTCCAGTTTGCTAGCTGTTATGAGCGTCTGCCATTGCCCAATGCCCAGAGGCTGACAACAGTTTACATCATGTCACCAGCGAGTTAAGTTATGTAGGTTGCAGCAGTTACAGAGTCTGATCCCAATCCCTTGTCTCCTCTAGGCACCAACAAACTGGAGAGTGTTAGTAAACACAGCTTATTATAGTCCACACAGTTGTAAGATGCCTTTCTGGTAACCAAAGCAAGGCAAATGTCTTCAGGGGCAATTGAGGCAACCCAGGTAATATATTATTAATACTTATCAGTGTGGAGCCAAATGGCCCCAGGAGAGGTCATATCCTGTGGAGTCAAAGGAGCTGGAAATGCTTTCTCATTGGGTGAGCCTCCCAGTCTCCAATGTTCCCGTGGTTACCATCTTGCAGATTCCAGTGGTATTTAAATAGTGGAATGGTGCTCTGAGCTGCAGCTACAGCTCTCCACAAAACAACATCAAATACCATTCTATCTGCAGCCAGCAGAAGGACAATAGTTTCTCAGAGCTTGGCTAAGTTACTTATTTAGGGAACAACTTCCACTGGAGTTGTACTTCAAAAAGTAACTTTTCCAGTAATTTTCCTGGGCTTTACATTATTAGATTGCAATCTGTGGATTAAGTCTTCAAAGGTTCCTCTAAATTTACAAGAGGACAGACTCTCTATTCATAGGCTTTAACACAGGCAACTGTTTTTTTGAAAAAAAATAAAAATAAATTTGAAATGTGTATTTATCACAGGATGCTAAGAATGTTTTGGATTAAGAAGGAAGCTTGTGAACCGATAACGAGGGTGACCAATGAGAATGTGTACTAACAGGAATAGATGAAGAGCGCAAAATAATGAAACAGATAAAATGCAGAGTATTGAAATACTTTGGTGATGATAAACAAACAAACAAAAATATTTTTACTGCTGATAATTCAAGGTAAAATAAATGGAAATCGAAGGGGGTGCAGAGAAAGAACTTACTAGCTGGGGGGAAATGGTTTGGATGCAACATTTTTGTTTACACTCATCATGTCCAAGGTCAGTACAGCCAAGCTTTGCTAAGATAGGAGCAAGAAGGACATCTAGAAACATAGATGTTCATAGACAAACATCTGGTCAAGAGAGCCACAATAGCTTCTTGCATACATACACTTGTAGCCCAAGTGATGTGGTCCTCTAGAGCAGCAGTTCCCAGTTGTTCTTAGATTAAAAGTCCCAGAAGTCTTCACCTGTGGTTGTTGTCCAAGAACATCTGGGGGACCCAATGTTTGGAATCACTGCTCTGGAGGATGCCCCTGGCAGAGCTGATGCGCTCTTGCTGCTGAACGCAGCAGGTACAATGACCAAAAAAAAGCCACCACAGTTGCATCGGTAGCTGCTGCTGCCCCATTGATGGGTTTCGTATTCAGTGCCATGACTCACACATAGCATGAGTTTAGTGTTGAGAGCATTTCATGGCCTGAGCAATGGGCTCAGAGTCATTAAAGTGTTAACTTAATAGGCTTACCTGAAGTTTTCAAAGACTTGACTGCCTCCCCACCCCCAAACTGGCAGAGTCCCAAATCTCTTTAATGAAATACAAATGTAGATACATCCATCCCGTACTCGGTCCTCTCCCTTCTCCCCACTTCAATGCCACGTCCCCATTAAATGTTAATGTGCGATTATGTTGGCCGATGTCATGAATCCAGGGCTGGAGAGTGTCATTGTGCTTGAAAGGGAGTTATTTACTTATATGAGTCAGAGCGTTTCAGGACAACCTCCTGGGTTCAATCACATCAAACAATTTTTCTATAGTCTTGAAAGCTGATCCGACTGGAGCAACAAGGAATAGCCTTTCCGAGTGGCATGCCTTCCATTAGGCATTTCCCAAGGAGACGAACATACTGAATATTGTTTTATTTAACCAGCATTTTAAAGGGATTTCCCCCCCTCAAGGTGTGAGGCGGGACTGCTCTTGGAGGGTGTGGGTGGGCAGTTGTTAGGAGAGTGAGGTGGGCTTTCCCAACATCTCCGAGCCAGACTTGATTCAAGATTATTTCCCACCAGAGACAACAGACGGTCAAGGTGTTTCCTCCCGATGCCATAGTGTGGTCTCTGAGAACAGCGGCTTAGGCAGAGACAAGACAGCTCATGTGGCTCACACAGCTCTCGTTGTGTGCTGTCAAGTCAGTTTCAACTTATGCCAGTCATATGATTTAATGATCTGCAAAAGGTCTCATCTGTAACAACTCAGGTTTTGCAAACTCAAGATCATGGTTTCTTTTAATTGAGTCATGTTTAGTTTTTTTTTTTTAGCTTTTCTTTTATGTTCCTACTGCCTTTCACTTTTCTAGTTAACACTATTGCAGGCATGTCCAAAGTCTGGCCCGGTGGCCAAATGCAGTCTGATTTAAAATTCTGAGTGGCCCTCAGCCTCTTTTCCCTGCCAGCTCAGCCTGTCACTCTGCCGGCCGGCCCCTCCCCATGTTGGCTGGAGACGTCAGCATGCAGTTTTATGGTTTGCCTGCCCTCCCTGCCTCCCATCCCCTCAGCCACCACCCTGCCTACCAGCGCTTGGCTCTGTTGCTGCAGCGTCCTCCCCACCTCCTTGCAAGGGAGGGCAGCATATGCGAGCAGTGGTGCATCTTGGGTGCATGTGGGCTGATTCTCGGGCCATGCAAAAGCTGCTGGGCCCTTGCTGACCTTGAAACTGAAGCATTTGTGGCTGTTGCAGATGCACATGGACCACGCCCTTTCTCCCCCTTCAGGTTGAGTGGTCGGCCCCCACACTTTTTCACCTCACCAAATCTGGCCCTCCTTGCAAAAAGTTTGGACACCCCTGCACTGAGACTGAGAGTCTACTCTTGTTCATGGGACACCATTCCATGAGATACCGCCACAGCTGCCTGCCAACATAGATTGAGTGCCCAAAGTGCAATTCAAAACCCACTAATTTTTCACAGAGTGAATACAGGTGGCTGTGAAGGGGCAATGTTGGGTGCCCACAGAAAGAGCTCCGAGTGCCACCTTTGCCACCCCTGCCATAGGTTTGCCAACACTGTCCTAGAGGCTTGTCCAAAGTCTGCCCTGGGGGCCAAATGCGGCTGAATAGTCGGCCCCCACACATTTTCACCTCACCAAATCTGGCCTTCCTTGCAAAAAGTTTGGACACCCCTGGCCTATACCGATTTTGCAGTTGAGTAACACATTTGGCCGCAATGTTCAAAGCAGCACCAGCATTTTAAGAATCCTTAAAATGTCCCCCACATGCAATTTTCCTTTTACCTCTCCCCTTGCCATTCGTTTTTTCTAAACCGAATGCCTGGCCTCAGAACCGGGCTAATATCTTGCTTCTTAGCTATCATCCCTGTCCATTAATGCCAGATCTGAAGAATCATGTGTCATCAAGTCAATTCTGATTTAGGGTGGCCCTTTTTAGGGTTTTTCAGGCACTAGGAATTGGCTTACTATTCTTTTCTTCTGGGGGCACCTTATGGAACTTGCCCGTAGGGTACACATAAACCACTACTACTAATCAATAAAATTTGTTGTAATGCTTCAGGATCATTCTAGTATCTTTCTCTCTGGTTCTTCTAAGTCTGATTCATGTTAACATTTATGTACATTTTGTTTCTCATCGGGGATTACAGGAAAGGAACCCTTACTTTGGGAGAAAAGGCCCAGAGCAGAAGAGTTTTCTATAAAAACAAAACATGTGTCCCACCCAAGCACTGAGGTTCTGATCAAAATCAGAATCATTCGCATTTGCTTTTAACTTTAAAAATTGTGGGTGTCCCTCTTGGTGGCTCTCCTACATCGCTTCTAATTTTCCTCTTGGTTCTGACGACTCACAGCTGACAATGTAACCTGACTCCTGTTGAAAACCTTACAGTTGATATAGCAATGACTGGAAACTTTTCCTCATTGTGTTGGGTCTGCAGATTCACCTACTATTTACTTTATTTATTTACTTATTAAATTTATATACCGCTCCATCTAACTACATGGCTACTCTATAACTAGAGTACACTATAACTAGTAAACAATATATAACAACAGCATAGAACAGGAGCAAGATGGGCTACAGATAAAAGCAAATAAATATATAATAGCGATCATTATTAGAACAGATTAATATCGGGGGAAAGCCTTTTTAAATAGCCACGTCTTTAGATTCTTCTTAAAGACTGGGAGGGAAGGTGCCAGACAGATCTCAGGAGGAAGTTGGTTCCAGAGCCGAGGGGCCGCCACTGAGAAAGGCCGATTTCTCGTCAAAGATTTACAGGCCTCCTTCAGCAATGTCACACTCAAATGTCCTGCCTGAGGTGATCGGGTGTTATGGGCAGTACTTTGTGGCAGGAGCCGTTCTGCCAGATAGCAAGGTCCTAAACCGTTTTATAGATGGCAAGGTCCTAAACTACTATTAGACAATTCTTCTAAAGGCACATTTTGGCTCTCGCTCTCACCCTCTCGATCCTTCCGTCGTGCTATCAGTGGATAGGTTAGGGGTGCCCTGTGGATATGCCACCAAGAGCATCAGGACATCTTAAGTCGTTCTTCCTTCACATGCTGTAAAAAGTCTTACTGCAATGGAGGTCAAATGACAAACATGCAGTTCCTTAACTGGATGAATTAAAGTACAGGACAGAGTTAAGCATTGTAACCACGATAATAATTACAATTTTAAAGAACTGTCAAATACAAATTTAGAGACAACGCCCCCCCTCCCAAACCCAGAATGTTTATGAGACAAACCAAGTAGGCAATTGATCTGGGGGTTTTTCTTATTCTTTTTAAAGTTATGAATGCTGTAATTCTTCTACTTTTCGATTCATCAAAGAAAAGGACGAGAAGCATATCCTATTCAGGATTTTCAGCTAAGAGGCTATGTTTCTAATTGGCCAAACTTTGGTGGATATCCCTATATAACTGTACTGACTGAAAATGCCTTGCTGGAACAATTGTGGCTTCATGGCCAAGGCTGCAGTGCTTTACTTGCATACATGTCACAAGCCAAATGGCTTGGATTTAAGTTGTTCTAGGCTTGTTAAGCAGGACTTAAGATCTGAGTACATACAGTAGTACTATACTGTAAGGCCTTAATTTGCTCACCCCAAGCAGACTGGATTCAATTGCTGAATATTTTTGTAAAACCCATCGATTCAGGGATTCTGTTCCAGTTGAGAGGATGGTTGGATCCAAGCCCTTGTTTTTCAGAAAGGGACTAGGTAAAACTGAAACCTTTTGGTGTGTACTGTATATGTGTGTGTGTGTGTGTGTGGAGCAAAATCCTCTCCATCAGTCACAGGAAGACTTAGTCTTTAAGGTGCCACATGTTATCCTTTGCTCTCCCAGTCCCTCACTGCTCTTGGTTTCCTCCCCTTCCCCTTCATTTTGGCAACACAGAAATACTAATGCTTCATAACGACAGAAGAACCCCTGTGAATCAAACCCAAGATCTTCCAAACATATGACCTATCTCTTCCAACAGAGGCCAGGCAACGCTTACAAGTAGGGCACAAATGGTGTTCCATGTAAGACCATCATCATCCGGTTGAACAAACGCATTATTGGAATCTGGATGACTCCACAAGTGTGATCACAATTCTGCTACTGACCCACACCTGTGCAACTCCTGGTGTGTAAACTGCAACAAGAAATCACTCCTGGTTGAAGAGCCAGTGCTTTCTTTCTTCATCCTATACCAGTTGTGTGACTTAGCACATGATGAGGAACACCAGCATGGACTCATTAACCAGGGGCAAGTTGTTGCTGCAATGTATGCCATTTGACTTATGCCAATATATGTAGGTAATAAGATTTGAGCCGGTGTCACATAATGCTTCTCTACAACAGGAGACTTTCTTTTAATGGTCTAGGCAGGTTCACTATTTTAAGACATCGTGCCTTTTTGTTCTGTAGGATTTGTAGCGCTGTTGTTTCTCTATCCATATATAATTCTAGAACGTCCCTTTCCTGGGATGCTACACAGTGACCTGTGCCTGGTATCGGTGGAAGAGACAGCCTGCCTAACTTTGTTTATAAGAACATATTTCCGGTGATTGATGTTGGAACTGGGGAAGTATGTTTGCAAGTGAGACTTTAAAACATGAATCAAACACTGTTTGGAATACATATGCTCCTCTGTCAAACATTTCTCTTAGTCTGGAGTCTGCCGCTAGCCTGCTTCTCCAGAGGTATGAAGGCCTGCGTGGTGGAGTGGAGTCTGTATCAAAAGTTATTATTCTATTGGATCATCATCTGTCCTCTATGGCTGTCTTCGGGGAAGCTGAGATAGCTTGTAGGGAAATGTGCTCTGTGTACATGAGTAAGTATGTACAGGATGTGCAAGACAGTTACTTCCTTAGACCCTTGTGTATACAATGATGACACATCGTTCTAGGCCTCAACATTATACACAAGACTTTGCAATCAACAGTAATGCTCTGATAGCCCCAAGACATCAGTAACCATTTTTGAACATGTCTTTTTAAGGCTGCAACCATACTTGCATGGGAGTAAATTCCATTAAGACATGCTTCCAAATAAAGATGCAAAGGATTAGGATAAAAATGGATGAGGCCATGTTGATCCACACCGGCGAAACTTCCAACCCTACTGGGGAGTAATACCTTTCTTGCCATCATCTCTAAATGCATTTAAGAGGCAAAGATAAAACAGCACACCTGTGAGCAAAAATTAGAGAATCATTCTGGAACACTGGAGAAAGGAACTCACAAAGGGCAGCACTAGAAAATACATGTAAAGTTGTATCTGAAATAAAGGTTATTCTTGAGACATGGCGATGCCACTGGGGAATCTCTTTTTATTGTATCAGGCATCTCTTGATGACAACTTGAGCAAAATTCAGGGTTTACTAAAATAAGGATACAGGAATTTTTTAAAAAGGGAAAATGGTCAAGCTGTATTTTTTCACCATTCTTCATTTGTGAGGACACTTGTTTTGTCTTGAGTGTAACAGAAATCAGCAACTAGGCCAAGATTGCCCCTGGGATTTCTAGGTTTCACATCTGCAGAAATGTAGTGCTTGAAACATAAGGGGGTCAAAAAGAACCCTGTACCACTTATGCTGCCTTTCTCTTCATGAAACAACTCATAGATAGCTAAAACAGATTGGAATTAAAAATGAAATAAATTGAAGCATTTAAAAACAGTAATATTAAACCACTCATCTAAAAACAATTATAAATTGTTTTTAAAAATGTATAAAAGACATTTAAAAGAACATAAAACACCCATCAAAGGCTTTAGATTTTAAAAGCCTGTCCTAGATCCAAGTCCCAAACCCCAAGCCTTGAGTTCGAGTCTCAGGTTGCTTGACCCACCTCTGATGCTTGGGACTCAGTCAGGACATTTGGATCTCCAGTGATCACCATCATCAGAGGCTGCTGCCTTGGCCCAAGCATGTGCTGGTCAGCTGATAGGCTGGGACTGTGCATGCCCAGAGACAGCAGGCCAGTTCAAGAACTGAAGCTGGCCCTGCCCTCTCTCTGCAGCTGGGTGTGCATGTGCAGAGACAGTGGGCTGACTTCTGTTCCAGAGCTGCAGCTTCCTCCACCCATGCATGGGCCATTATCCGCTGTTGCCCATAGGAAATGGATAAGGCAGCTCTGACAAATGGATCTGAGTTGTGAGTTGATTCTTCACCACCTGCAAATCAAGTCAGGGTCAAGTCACCACTGTGACTTAAATCAGGCCTGACTGCGACTTGTGAGTTGTGAGTCTCTCTCCCTGCCAAAAGAACAGGAGAGAAGGGATAACCCTGGCCTCACATCCCATAACCTGGGAGCACATCTAAGATACCTTTAAAGGTGGTAGGGACAGGAGGCTGGCCTTCCTGAAGTTTCTTAAGATCCAAAAAAGATAACAATAATCCCCTGTTTATTGCAGGGGCTAGGGGCCCAACCCCAACCCACAATAAAAGAAAATCCGTGATATGCAGATGCTGGGTCAGGTCAGGTCTGGGGGCCTGGTGCTGCCCTGAACGGGCCTCCGACAGGTTTCCTGGGCCTGACGAAGGCCCCAGAAATGGTTTGGGGCGATCCTGAAGCACTTCTGGTTTTTCAGAAGTCACTTACACTTTTTCAGAAGCTCTTTGGAGGCCCACTCGGGGTAGTGTCAGGCCTGGAGTAAGTGCAAGGAACCTCAAACAGGCCCATGCAGCTTACCCCAGGAGGCTTGCCTTTCATATACTGTGGTCCCACGATATACCGGGACCGCAGTATATGAACCACGAAATGGCGGAAGACGACTGTATACGTATTGGGAAGATACAGTGTGGCATAAATTAAAGTTCCTACTGCCCTTAAAACTTTCTTCTGGTCCTTGAAATGTTTACATTTATAGGAAATGTGAGGAAACACTGTACTGAGATTATAAAGGACAGATGAAGCAACTGAATTTATGGTATATGAAAAGAAAATATGTGACCAATGAGTCAGATTCTGCTGCAAAAACAAAAACAAAAGAAGAGCAGGGAGTCGCTCCATTCAAGGGAGAGCAGTAGAGAGAAATTATAACCAGCAGTTATTTGCATGTGAAATAACAATGCTGTCCATCCATATATGGTTACCACAAGGAGGTAAGTAATTAAGACAAACACAGTATCTTTCAGAATCTATACACCGAAGACAACTCTATATTTAGTGATAATTTTCATAATCATATATAGCAATTAAGTACAATATAATAAGGATACAGCACTACACTTTTGATATATGATGTATCTAAAAATGTTTTTTTCCTGGAATGTATTGTTTCACAAGTTAGGTCAGAGTGGTACTGCAAAAGCAGAATTATGATATTTGGATGTAACTGGAAAGCAGAATTTACAGTATGAATAGTGGGATGTATTTCTATATCTCCCTGCCCCCCAAAGCAGACCTTAAAATGTACCTCCACCAATAATTAAGGTAATTTAAAAACTGACATTTGGAATCTCTGGGGCCCAAGATACACTCCTTATTCAAAAAGATTTAAAATAGGACATACAAGCTAATAATCAAAAGGATATGAAATTTAGTTCCTAGCCAAGCATAGCTTACCGAGAACAAACCATGTGCGCATATGATGTGGTGGTATCTCTGAGTGCAGGAACATGGATCTGTGGTTGCAAAAGAAGTGCTTTACATGAGTGCTTGTGTGCATAGATGGACATAGTAAAATGGAAGCAAAAGATGGAGAACATGTTCCAGGTTGGCTCATTCAAGATGTTTCAGAGGATGTTTGAGCCAAGGCAAATGTTTCCTGCTGACTAAAAACTCTCATGATTTCTATTCCTATGAGATCAAAGAGTTTGACATGCAATACCCATCATCCACCAGAGCTGTGAAGATTCAGGATTACTTACAAATGTGAGCTTACCTGTATATCAGTGCAGTGTTGAGAGAGCCAACTAGAAAGTTCTTCCTTCAAGTGATGTCAGTCATGAAATTGTTAGGTGGCCTTTGGCAAGCCCCTGTCCTTTGAGCCTCCTCCACATATTTGCAGAGTGAGGATAATACTACTAACTTACTCCATGAAATTATTCTGAGAGTTACTGAAGTAATAGTCAGAATCCTATTAGTACTTGAAGAATTCACTGCTGCCAATGGCTGCTAACTTAAGAGGTGCCTGGGTGCATCTTAATTGTGGGTTCAGGCATACAATGAGGCACATGAACAGAATGTGCCCTAGCACTTCATCTATTTATTTCAGTACGTAAAACAGCATAAAACTAGACTCAACCTTATGGAAAAGCTTATCATTGTTCTTGTTCTTATAGTTACCAAGATCGTCTCAATTTTAAATGTTCTTCTCTTATCCGTTTCCTATTCAGAAAAAGGGGTGGGCATGATCTACATTTAGCTGGTGGACATTTTAATAAAACCACACCAGGTGTGGCCTTGCACATGCACACAATAAACCTAGAGACAAGGGGTTTTCTGTTGGAATTAACCATTCAAACCACCCAAGGGCCTGTCTTCCAATCTGTGTATGACAAGTGAGCAAGTGAGAAGGGTTGACGTATCTAGCTCCTTTGCCAGGCAGCAGTCTTCAGTCAATGAGATACAGGAAATGGGGTACATCCGTCCATTTGAAGGGCTGCCAGAGATCAAGCCTCCTTTTGGAAGTGCCTCAACCTCCATTTGAGAGGCTGCCCAGCCCAAATCTGATTTGAACATAAGGAAACCTAAGAAGGATCTTGATGTTGACCTCTGCGGTGTGCATTTGGCTGGCAGCAGAATCAGGTACACAAGTCACTGCATACACTGTCTTTCCCACTAGAGGGAGACACAGTGTAATCCTCTTACTACAAAAATAATTTCTGATTCTAATTATGCAAAGTACCACATTGCGCAAATTAGTGCCCCCCTCTTTTTGGTCCCATATTTGGAAGATGCGTAAGTACCCCTTTTATTGCAAAGACCCTTCCAACAATATAAACTATTGTCTTTTCTTCCCCAGAACTGTTAGTTTTGACCAACAGCCTCTTTCTTGCATCTCAGGAAGAAAACGGTGTTTTACATCAATTATTATTTCATGCTTTTAATTACAGCTGCACATCATATTTGGACAAACCACAAATTCCAAATAAGATGAACATGAATTGGACCAAATCTGCCTGAGATGAAGATCAAAGATTCAGTGCTAGAATGGAACAAAGCATTTTTATAAATCAATTCACGTCTGGAGCAGATATTAAAGATGTCTAGATGACTTTTGGTAGGCTTACTCATTTCTCTATCATGTTTCCATATTTTGATGTAAATCAGTGCAAAAATTTTTTTAAACAATTGCAGCCATTTTTTATTTCCACTAGAGATGGGCACGAATCAAAAAATGGCATTTCGTTTGTTGTTTGTCATTTGGAGGGTCCGTTTCGGTTTGTTTCCATTTTTCATGAATTTTTGCAAAAAAATTATTTTCGTTTTCATTCGTTTCGTTACCATTTCATTACCATTTATTTCAAATTTTTGTGATTTTTTTTTTTTTTAGGATTTTAAGCAATTCACTCATATTGCAGTAACGGAAACAAAACGCATGACAAAATTTCCGGTGTTTCTGTTCGTTCTGTTTTATTTTAGAGACAAAATTTGTTTGTCATTTTGTTATGTAATGAAACGAAAAAACGGAAACGGAAACGGAAAATTGTTCATTTCGTGCCCATCTCTAATTTCCACTGTATGGACTGCCCAAATGTGCAGATCATTTTGAATCAGGGTAACAAATCCAGTCAAGTGGGAGCACACATCACTGCAGATTAGAGATGGGCACAAATTGCTTCATAACAGGCTATCACGCTTCTTCAGCGTAGCACTACTGAGTGTTCTCTCCCCCTCCCCCACTCTGCCAGCTCCTCCACTCACTGGTAGGTGCATGCTGCTCAGCTCCTCCTTGTCACATGGCTGTCCATCCCAGCAGGAGCATCTGCTTCCCTTCTCTGCCTCCTCTGGCAGCCGCCCACTCAAAGGCTATGCTGTAGGAATCCCTGCCCTGCCTCCTCATCTGAGTGGGTGGCTATCAGAGGTGGCAGAGGAGGAAAGCAGACATTCCTGCTGGAACTGCACAAATGCCCAAAGAGGAAGAACAGCAGGGTGGGGATTGGGGAGAAGGGAACAGGCAGCATCTATGGTGCTGCACTGATGAAGTGTGAGGACCCTGCACAAAATGATTTGTGCCCAACACTATTACAAACTAAACTGGAATACCTTTTGAAGAACTGTGTCACCCTACACGTGAAATTCCAGAACTCATGCACAGCCCTACTTGTATTTTAGTGGGCAAAATGTGACCTTCTAGATGTTGGATTCTAATCCCCACAATGACTTTTGTTGGATATGGCTGCCAGCATTTGCAGTCCATCCGCCAACCATTTGAAAAGCTGGGGTTGCTCACCCCTGCTTTAACTGCAAATGCCAAGTGTTGGACATGAGGCATTGCTGCATGTCTCGCACCCTAACTTACTCTCTTGACCCTAATTCTGCATAAAGCACAAGGCCTATTTCTGTGTAAAGCAGTTAGAGAACAAGCCAGCTTTTTAGAAAACAGTGCAGTATTTTATACTGTATTTGGCTTACTTAGAGTGGGAAATAAGAAACCCATTGTGTGTTTAATGTAGCAATCAGTTAGGTTGTCACTGAAACACATACCTGCTTATATCATAGGTTCAAAGCTATAACGTTCATAATTCTCAAATGACTAATAATCCCAGAGCAAACCAAAATGAATTACAAATTATTATTTCCCACACCACACTTCCATACACTGCATGATTAAGCATAAATAAATAAAGAAAAAACAAAATCTACCATTTCATGCATATGGTATGGGCTGCAGTAATCCTGAAGAAAATCTGTACATACTACAGGTTAACATCCATAAGCACATAAGAGTTTTCTTTTAACCTTACTTTCCCTCTTGCCCAAACCAATATCTTTAAAGGTCTGCACATGAAACAACAGGATGACTGATCACATTTCTGAAGGAGCTATTATTTTCATTTGTACCTAACTCTTGTTCAGGCCTCGACATGAGAAGTACCCAATCTAGTGTTATTATTGCCTGAGTTTCTGCAGTTGCTGCTACCACTTCCTGAATGTCTCTCTTTCTGGTCTTTAGTAGACAAATACACATGAAAAGAGCCAATTAAAAAAAAGAACATGTCGCAATGCACAACATCATTGGGAAAGAATGCTATCTAATGAATGGCATGTTTCCAGGATCTGTTCCGTTGAGGCCTATACACAAGAATTTCCAAAGGAATCTTGACCTAAGAGAGCACCTCTGTCCAAGCTTGCAAAGTTGGATTCATTATTCAGTGGGTTAATTGCAATTTCTGAGCAGGTAGGTTCTGCCACCACTAGTAATCAGATAACACTGCTGTCCTAATATAGCAAGCAGGAATGTGAAATCTAGAGAGCAAGATCTGAACTTTCAATCTCATAAGAACATAAGAACATAAGAAAAGCCATGCTGGATGAGGCCAACGGCCCATCTAGTCCAGCTTCCTGTATCTCACAGTGGCCCCACCAGGTGCGTTTGGGAGCGCATGAGACTAGATATCTGTCTTCTAATAGCACTCCCCTGCCTCTGGCCCTTGAAGAACCCCGGTTTTTTCATGTACAGTATATTTTCATGTACAGAATATGATCTCTGAAAACCCTAGTGGGCCTTGATTTGCGATCACATGATGTATTTAAAAAAGCAGTTGCTCTTACATATCATGGGAAGCAGCCCTTAGCTTAGAACAGGAACTTTATGTTAAATATGAGAGAAAAATCTATGGGTGCATGGACATTGTGATTCCACTCATGAGATTATGCAGTTTAGCCTCTTAGCAAAAATTTCTGCTTTGAAGAAAGCATGTTTGTTCCATGTATGAATGTTGGCAAGCATGAAAATGTCCCATGATACTGCAAAAGCCACAGAATCTACTAAACAAAAATCCATATGGTGGAACACAAATGTAGAGATGTGGCACCTGTGCCCCAGGTCACAAATGTAGAGGGCAACTGCACCCAGTGCCATGCTCCAGACTCTGTACCTGCAGTACTCCAAAAGTGTGATCTTGAAGCTGCAAGGTAAAAGTGCAACGGGGTCCTCTCAGAACGGTTTGCCAGTCAAGCATGTCATGCAACGACCACAACAAGCAAGCAGAAAAGCAGCCAGCCTGCTCTGGGTCCTACAGGCCAAGAAGCTCTTCACTCCCTGACAGAGATTTTCCCTGTCGGAGGGACAACGCAATGTCTCCCTGCTATGAGGAGAGACGGTTACTTCACGTCCTTCCTCGTTCCGAGTTGACGTTTGTGTCGTGATCACGTCGCTCACAGTCACGTGGTCTTGTCCTGGTACTATCCCTGTTCCTGTGTACCCACGGGCCTGATTGATGGTACCGTGACTACTGTTACTGCATGTCCTTGTTTCGTGACAACATCTGAACTTCTCAGCCTTCGTTCTCTGGGTGTTTTTTTTTTTTTTGGTCCGACCTTCTGTTTTTCGATCTTTTGAATCTCCTCAACTTTGCCTTCAATGCGTTACAGAGCTAAGTTCAAGACATTTGTCTTTTAATCTCTCTGCACTGCGTTGCTGACTCCATAGGGAATGTACTAGCAAATGGCACTTTGCACTCCTATCACTAGATGGAGAATGGCACGTTGCATGATGAGCCTTACCTCATGGGCACTTGTCTCGGAATGCGAACTGAGACAAGCAGATTCCCGAGCTCAGGGAGGGGTATGGCTCATCACACTTTAATCTCAGTTCAGGGGGAGTGGTCAGGACGAACTCCCGTCATCATGCAATGGACGTGCAGTAAGCTTTCCTTGTACCGGTCCCAAGCGGGACCGTGAACAGTGATGAGAGGGGTGTGAAGTAACAGGCAAAGGCATCCTCTTAGACGGTTACTTCACATCCATTTTGTCTCTGTTAGTGTTGCGCTTAGGAGTGGTACAAAAATTGTTACTTCACATCACTAGTGCAACTTCTGAATTTTGTTTCAACTATGCGCCCAGAATTGGTGCTAAGTGCAACAATACTGTACCTGGTGCTGGGGTAGGGTCTTCCCTTGTCACTCTTTGTTCTCGCTTTCTGTTACGAGACAAGACACCATGTAGTAACAACTGTCACATAACAAAACATTAGTTTCTCTCAGAAAACTGTGTCTGGGTTTTTTTATTTTGACTTTTCAGAAGTGAAATATCAAAAAAGAATTTTTAAGCCCCCCCCCCAAAAAAGGGAAAAGAAAGCTAGATAAATTCAGTGTTTGCCATGGTACAAGATTGTGAGGTAACACTTTTCATGAGACAAGTTATCATGACCATGGGAACACTGAAACGGGGACAAAACCATGTATCGCGACCAACGCTGTCACGGTACAAAACTAGTTGCGGAACAAAGAAGAATTCAGTTCACCCCTCCCCGCCCCACTTGCTTTTGGCTGCTGCATAACTTCTGGCCCGTTCCTTGAACACCATCCTAGCTTTGCTAAATCCCAGGGAAGTGTTTTTCACGCTTCTTGCTTCTGGGGGGAAACCCTGCCACTTTCACTGCTTACCACAGCAAGCCTGCAGCTTACTTGATTGGCTTTCTTTTATGAGGAAGCTGTTCTGAAGGAGTATTTATAACTGCTCTCCCCAGCCCCCCCCCTTCGCATGGCTCTGATTAGCCACAATTTCTCATAATAGATGGTGGGGCCTGCCCTCTTACATAGGTGTCCTTGACTTGTAAAAGACCACTTCCTCAGGGACTGACCTCTTCCTAATGGGCCTGCTGGGTGTTATGTTCAATCTGGGAGGTTCTGCTGCTGCTGGCGGAATTTGTGCCACAAGAGTGGCTGCGGCAGGGTCAGTGTGTGTGTGTGTGTGTGTGTGTGGAATCAGCCTTGCTTGGAATCTCTCCTTCAACAAAGGATATGACGCCCCTTCACCATTTGGCAGACCAAAACAAACTGGGCTAACTGGCAGCTAAATCTTCAAATGTTACTACCTGGTCAAAAACCAAGGGATTTGCTCTGCTGGCAAAATGGGTGGATTCAATGTATTTTTAACTGACCACTCGGCACAAAGGCTGATTTGAATTCGTTTGGCCATTTTAGCTCTTCAAGTGCTTCCGCGCCCCCTCGCCACGGAGGGGGAAGGGTTCCACTTTTTAAAAGTCGGAATGATTCCAACAGGCTTTTCCCCATGTGATTAGTTGTGATTTGTTGTTGTTATTCAGTCGTTCAGTCATGTCCGACTTTTCGTGACCCCATGGACCATTGCTCACCAGGCCTTCCTATCTTCCACTGCCTCCTGGAGTTTGGTCAAATCCATATTGGTTGCATCGATGACACCGTCCAACCATCTCATTCTGTGCCGTCCTCTTTTCCATTTGCCTTCAATCTTTCCCATTCCCAACATCATTAGTTGTGATAAGGTCTTCTAAAGATGTGTCTGCAGGTAGTGTTTCAATGATGGGGGCAGTTGGGGCATGATGTTTGGGACTGGGTGGGAAGATACAAAAGCAAAGGACCATTATTTTAATGTTGGGGAAACAGGTGCTAGTCCTGGATCCTGTTAAACACCGGAAACTTCAGCTCATGTGGCAAGGCCATTTTGTTAAGAAGCCAAAGCTTAATGCTATCAGTTATTTTAATTAGACTTAAGAAGCTTAAAATGAAAGTGGGTGTCATGGCAATAGTTTAAAGCCATGTGTGACAAAAGATAATGTAATTCTTGTGTGTGTTACTTAAAAGTAAGAGAAAATATTAACAGATGGGTATGGGAAGGTGAATAATGCTGGTGTGTGAATTACAATGTATTTTACCAAATTACTGTTCAAACTTGTGATGTTCTGTACTATTAACTGTTAAGTACCTTTCCAAGTTATTTTTCCTACAGAAAAGATTTTGAAAAATATAGTAATATGAGAAACTTGAGAAATCAGTTTCACAGTGAACCATAGAAGGATAAGCGGCAGTGGAGGAGGGTGAATGAATGAATGAATGAACGAACGAACGAATGAATGAATGAATGAATGAATGAATGAATGAATGAAGGGGAGGCAGTTGGTGGGAATGCAACTCACATTGCAACTCACATTGCATCCAGTGTGAAGAGTGAACTTCCAAATCAGTCTGCAGCCCTTGCGTGAGCATGGATTGTGATTTCAAATGTAATACAGGCTGTGAATCAAATTTCCATTGTAGTTGCACTCATATTTCAGCCATGTTGACATGGCAGAACACTTCAAAGCATCTAAAGACAGCAGATTGCTTTTGGTAGGGCAGGACAGGCTGTCTACAGTCTTCAGCAAAGCACGCCATAGTTCTTGAAAGCCCACAACCTGCTGCCTGAGCCAGAGTGAGCTGGCTAGCTATCTTATGGTAGAGCTGGTCCTAGTTAAATCTGGACATGCTTCTGGATCAGTGCAGAATCTGGGGATCGTTTAAAAATCCCTCAAATTTTCAGAACAACATGGACAACTAGTTTAGAAATTACTGGTTTTTGCTGTATGGAATTCGCTTTTTTGTTGGTTTCAAAAACCCCTTTCTTGTAAATATGCTGAGAGATTTTAAACTGGAAGGAAACTTGTCAATATTTTCTGTAAAGAATAAATAAATGCTGTAACCAAACAAATAATTCACGGTAAAGAACATTACTAACTGTATATTTGATGTGCTTGTAGAATAAATTTGTTGTCGTTGCTGCTGCAGCAATTGACAATGTGGAGCCAATTTGGGCTATAGGTACAAGGCATGTGTGGTATGTGTGTGTTTGTGTACAAAGAATTATCTCTGTCTAGGACTTGCTGCTTAACTTCTTTGAGCTTGAATTACATCTCCCATAAGAGCAGACTTTATCAACTCCTTCTGCGTTGTGATATTTGCCTCAAATATCTGAGAATAAAAGGGGTGGCAGTGATACTGTTTCAAACTCGAGTTAATAGTGTGTGTACAGAAGGGAAAGACATCTGTTTCTTTAACTCTGTTCATTCAAGAATCTTGTATCCTTGCGGAACCTACAATCAGCATAACTGCACACTCTCTGTATCCATTTGGCAACATTATGTCCTTAACAGGTGACTTTTCATTACCTTTTAACATGCCAAGATTTATTCACTTCACAGGTACTTTTAAGAGGCACTTGCCTTCTACCCAGTCTTTCCCTATTTAGTAGAGATTAGGGGATCATATTTCATGGCCTCTCCTGAATCCCACTTCTAAAGCTCTAATGAACTATGGTTGAGTGGGCACAATAATCCAGTATTTGCAGGAGCTTGTTAAAGTCACTGATTCCATTATAATAACCAGCTACATACGATCACATTACATATTGAAATAACAGCTCTGAGGGTCCAATGTTAGGGCCTGAACTTGCTGTCACGGAGATAAATGGGAGCTTTTCTGTCTACTTCACTGAAAGGTGCACACACTCTCTTGAAAACACTGATGAGGTGGTGAACAAGGATTACATTCCAAGCCGAGGTGCAATATATTCTCTCTTCATTTGCTTTCCTGGACGATTCAGCCAGGGTTAGAGATGTGAAGTCCGGGGGGGGTGGGGGGTGGGGACAGGAAAATTCAGGAAAAAATGTTTTTTTCCAAAAGCCTTTTGGATTTTTTCTGAAAAATGGAAAAAATGGAAAAAATAAAAAATGATTATGGAATGTTTTATTTTAACATGATGAATAAAATATTTTAAGACAGTGTGTTCTAATATTTTCCAAATCATTTCTAAAATATGCATAGTATCAGATTATTCTAATTACTGTGCACTGAGGACAAGCAAGTCCTAGGTTACAAACTGAACTCTCCAATGCAAGAACAAGATGCATTTCTTCCTTTGGGAGGTCCTGATGTTGTCACAAGGAAAATAAAAAAAGGTTTCACTTTTGTTTTTGCATGTGAGTGGGCGTGTTTGGTTCTGTTCTGTCCTCTTCACCAGGCCTCAAAGCACTGGAAGAAAATACAGAGCAACAAAAATGATTCTGATTAAATTTCATGCCCATTCATTGAAACTTAGTCCCACTTGCTTCCATACATCCCCCCTCAATTTTTGTTTTATTTTTATTTAATACTATGCAGAGGAATTATGAATTGCTAATGCTTGATTTTTAAACATTGTTTTGTAGAGGTTTTTTTGTTCCCCATAAACTAATAAACAGTTCAGGAGATTGTTACGTAATTTGTTACTAACAATTACAAATAAATATTTTTTAAAGTAAATTCTGATTGTAATAATTGTTTGGATACACTGTATTTTAATATGCTAGTTGTAATAATTTTATGCCAAGTCAAATTGACCATAGTCATATTTTATGTTCCTAAAGTAACAGAATGACTTTCAAGCTGTAAAAGGGGGTGGGGAGTGCTAATGTAGCAGTTTTTTCAATTTTCCAAAAACTTCAATTTCCCCCTCCCCCCCGGAAAAAAAACGGAAAAAAGCTGGGGGGGGGGGTTCCGAGCTTCAAGATTTCTGGAAATTTTATATCTCTAGACAGGGGTAGATGCTGGAGGAAGGCTAACATATCTATGGCACTGTATCCCCACTACCTACTTGGAATTTACTCATTATTTGACCAAGAGAAAGTTTTGTGACCAGTTTTACTGGCTCAAATCCTATTGGATAAGGTTTGCATAACTCCCCATGGCTAATCTTAACTTACTGATGAAGTGCAATGGCAAATCTTAATTGCACATCCAGGCACTAGGTGCACCACTGGGATGAAACCTGGCCTCCCCTTAGGGCGTTTATACACGACCCCTAAACTCCGCCGCAAATGGCTGCAAGCTCCGGAGCTTAAAAATGTTTCCCCACCAGCTCCGGAGTTTACAGGCAATTAAGTGCGATCACGCCCACTTTAGCGTGTCCCAGCGCACCTTTCAAGTACCTTCTCTCTGGAGGTGAAAATTCTTTGATGCGGTGCAACGATAGTGAGTGCGGGGCTCTCCTCGCTTCTGTTTGCTGTTTTTTGGCTCCTGCCCCTTTAAGAGCTACTTAAGAGCTACTGGAATGTTGCCCCGGCAAGAGCCGGCAAGAGCAAGAGGCAGAACGAGGCAGAACGGAGGTGAGCCACGGTCTTTCTTCCTTTGTTTTCTCCCTCCCCTCACGCAGCCAGCAGCCAGGAAGTGCGGAGGGGGTGGGAACACAGGAAGAGCGACAAGCCCCTAAGATCTCTGGTCTGAATTTAAGGGACCAGCAGATCTTACGGGTCGTGTAAAAGTGCCCTTAGTTGACCATTGTTAGCTGCAGCACGTTATGCAAATCTACGTAGATCTTTTCCAAACATGAACAGAATTACGGCTATTGCAGTTCCCGTGGTTAATTCATAGGTAGTGGCTCAGCAGGCTAGATTGCTGAAAGTGTCGGCTGCAAAGTCGGCAGCTCAGAGGTTTGAATCCCAGGTGCCACGCAGCAGAGTGAGCTCCCGCTGTTATCCCCACCTCCTGCCAACCTAGCAGTTCAAAAGCATGTAAAGGCAAGTAGATAAATAGGTACTGCTGTAAAAAGTGGGAAATTAAACAGTGTTCCATGTGCAGAAATGCATTCAGCCATGCCAGCCACATGGCCACGGACTTGCACAACACAAGTGCCACCCCTAGAGTCAAACATGACTAGCACACATGTGCAGGGGGAACCTTTACTTTTACTTTCTACTAGACAAAGCTAACAATAGCTGCATCTATGTTGGCATTGCTGTTGACACCAAGATTGTTGGTGGCAATTAAAGCACCACCACCCACCCTACCCATGGCCTGAGGATCCAGAAGCCTCTCCTATATCTAAAGGGACCCCAAAACAACCTCAGAACTTGAGGCGGTGGGTAGTAAACTTTTAATCAGTAATAAATGCCTATGGCTGAGGGTGTCATCAGCTTGTGCAGGTATAATTTTTTGCAAGAGGATTTTAGCCATTTTTGGTAATGTACTATGTTATATTCCAAAACTGGTATAGTTTAGGGTGGGCCTCAGTGTGTTGTTCATGCAGTTTCTCATCCAGATCCCCAATTGCTGGGGATCCTGTTGGTGGTTGCTGGAATTTGAACTGGTAATCTTGAGGCACATACGGTATGTATGTGTGTGCCTGCCCAACATGATTAGCAACTAACTTGTAGGTTTCTAACCATTATCTGTCAAAATAGTGAAGAATCCGCAAGTTGTGTACTCTTTCCGCCCACTAAGGGTTGTCTGCAGGATGGTACAATAGCGATGAGGCCTGCCCTAAAATCCTGAATCTATTTATTATTTTAATGAACAAAAGGAGGTAGATCGTATTCCAGTGTTGTGTCTTCTTCCCACAAGTAATGCTAATATGCCACTATGTAGGTTTGTCCCCTTCTGGAAGTATTCCTGCGGACGCTGTAGCAATTTACTCAGGATTCGTCTTTCCCTCAGACTGGACATGGGTTCCACTACGACAGGAAGGGCTTCCTGTTCCAGCTAAGCTTCCCCTGAGTAACAACCTTCCTGAGATCTGATACATTTTTTATATCTGCAGTATTGAAGACTCCTTTCATCTTGATTCTCTCTCTCTCTCTCTCTCTCTCTCTCTCTCTCTCTCTCTTTCTCTCTCTCAGGTCGCCCTGGTTCCCTCTTTTAGGAGATACCTGAGCCTAACTGTTGATGACCCAGCTTCTTGGGTGATCTTGGACTCCTACTTCTGATGCAGTCTTCCCAGATGTGCATTTGGATTTGGGGATACCTTGTAATTCCTATTTGTCTTCCTTGTCACAAACAGCGTGCCTAGTGCATCATGTATCGGTTCAATTACACATTTGGCCCAGTATTATTTAGAATAATAAGTAACACTATCTCCATACTTTCATGGGCCCTCTCTGCTGCACCCAAAGCAGAAAGAAAAGTATAATTGACTGGAGGGGTGTGTGTGGAATGTGTGCATGTTATCTTCTCAGTTCCCACACAGATAGGATCGTATTTATTTATAGTATTCTACCCTGACTCATTTGGTACTGAAAAACAGCTGAAAGTAGTTTTCCTTCCTACGTGGCCTTCATCCTCCCTGGACACATGCACAAAATAGTTGCTTTGTGTAAGAGAAAGACATTCCCTTTGAGAAGAAGAATGTGTTTGTAAGATTTTAGACTCCTCTGATCTGGACAATAACAGGCTCTGTCGAAGAGTGGTGGAATGATTCCCCAAAGGTACCACCCAAGTCTGGAGTATTATACTTCAGTACTGTAATTAGGGATCTGCTACTGATAAGGCAGCTGACCTAAGCCACTTTCTGCTGTGGCCAGACTGGCAGAAAAGGCCAGTGAACTAAGTGTGCATTACCTTCTCCCACTAATAGGATCTCCCTGTTGAGCTGAATTCGAAAGAGACATAAACAAATGAAAATGCCTCACTGCAGCAATGGGCTTCAGATCTTTCATCTATGGTGACTAGACAGGATACTATGGGGGAGAAGGTCTACACAATTTTTCAGGATCTCAGCTGTGACATTTGTGCAGCCAGAATGGTAAAATGGTAACCTTTCCAACAGAGGCCTTCTTTAAACAGCCCACAGCCAGAGGAGACACCGGGTCAACCCATTAAATACTCAACTCTTCCCCCCGCCCCAACTCTGACTCTGGAAAACTTATATTTCAAACCACGAATCTCAGTAGCATCAAGCCACACTGGTTGTTCTAACACTGACTTTTCCAAGTCCCATTCATATTTATTTGCAAGTATGTTCAAGCTGCCTAGCGCATTCCATCTCACCTGATTTTGGAAGCTAAGCAGGGTCGGCCCTGGGTAGTACTTGGATGGGCGACCACCAGGGAATACCAGGTACTGTAGGCGCCTGGAGTAGGAACTGGCAAACCACTCCAGTATTCCTGCCAAGAAAACTCCATGGACATGGGGTCATGGAGAGTCGGTCATGACTGTAACGACACAACACACACAGACACAGACACAGACACAGACACAGACACAGACACAGACACACACACACACACACACACACACACACACACACACACACAGACACACACACACACACACACACACACTCCACTGAGGAAAGTGGCCATAGGATTTCAGCCCAGCCAGTGGGGTCGTGGATAATCGTGGAAATCTAGCCTAAAACAGAAAGAAAGAAAGAAAGAAAGAAAGAAAGAAAGAAAGAAAGAAAGA
>JAHTLZ010000010.1:66033124-66054144 GCA_023846285.1 Phrynocephalus versicolor
TTCCTTCCTTCCTTCCTTCCTTCCTTCCTTCCTTCCTTCCTTCCTTCCTTCCTTCCTTCCTTCCTTTCTTTCTTTCTTTCTTTCTTTCTTTCTTTCTTTCTTCTTTTTTTTACAATTATGAACAATGCTCAGGGTTTCTTTTTTTACGTCCTAAAACACTATAGCTAGAAACGAAGAATAAGAAAATAACATTTGCTTTATGAGATGAAGGCTTTCCTTCTCCTTTATCAGCAAGTATGTGGGGGAACTAATTGGAGCCAAAGAAAGCATCCAGGGGGGGGAAGAACCAAATCCTTCTGTGGGTTTTTATGTATTCAAGTTTTCAAAGCTTGCTTACAGGTTATTGCAGACTCTTAAAAGAAAATGAATGATTGTAAACTCTGGCAGCTACAACTGAACAAATGGTGCTGCTATAATATTTAAAATGCAGCATTTGTGTGGAAAATATAAAAAACACATGTTTTCCCAGATGGCCCCCATAGCATTTGGTTTACAGAAATGGAGATTGAGATGTTTATTGGCTCACAGAACGGCAAAATTCTCTTCAGGCTATTGTTACAAAAGATGCTGAGATTGACAGCCTCTGCATAATAACATCTTCTGGTGGCCAAAGTAAAAGGGTACAGGGAAGGGCTACACCACCAGCAGGGAGCAAGCAAGTGGGGGCATCTTCCGAATGACCAGGTTTGATTAGGATTATCACATGGGTATGACTCTTACAAATATAGTAGGACCCTGGTATCGGCTGGGGATCGGTTCCAGGCCTACCCATGGATAATGAAAAGTATGGATTAGAGAGAATGCCAATCCCACCAAAAAACTGCTATTTTGTGACAGTAGCTTGCTTTACGGCTGCTGAATTATTTATTTAATTTTTTCCCTCTGCCAGCCATGGATAACTGAATCAGTGGTTAATGAATCAGTGGATACAGGGGTCCTACTGTATTGTGAACTGGCTTAATGAGCAAACCCCTTCAGTATATAAGCAAATTAATCACTTCAATTGCTCTGCAAAGACAGTAGCAGTGCCAGTGTTGGGGGGGGGTGTTGTTTTGTTGTATGCAGTGTATCATTTGATGCACTGTATCAGATATTTAACTTTTTAAAAAAATTATTTGCCCTCTCTTAAATACTAGTTGAGAAACTGCCTACAGCTGAAGCCACTGGGGTCCAAGCTGGTATTGGGATTGTTAGTTTACTCATGAGTAAGTGTTGCATTTACTTGCAAGTAAGGATGCAGCAGTGGCCGTGCTGACACGAGGAGAAAGCACTGAGGGGTGAGCACCTTTCTCCTCAGCCGGGGCTTTGCATTGCCGAATGGAGGCACAGAGTCCATCAGAGTCTGCTGTCATCAATATGCTGATGACACGCATATTATGAGGAGGCAGTACGCTCCCTCGATTTGTGCCTGGAGGCGGTCATGGAATGGACAAGGACTAACAGGCTGAAGCTTAACCTGGAGAAGACCGAGGTTCTGTTCTTTGGGGCGCCTTCTGTGGGGTACAGTGGCCCTCTCCCAAGCTGGGGGGTGCTACACTCCGGCTTGCGGATAGGGCCAGGAATCTGGGATCCAGCCTTATCCATGGAACAACAGGGGATGGCCGTTTCCAGGACCGCCTTTTTCCACCTGCATCAGATTGCCCAGATCCATATGTACCTGGACGAAGCGTCCCTCAGAATAGTTGTGCAGGCCCTCATGATCGTGAGGATCGATTACTGCAACACTCTCTATGTGGGGTTGCCCTTGACCTTTGTCCGGAGACTTCAGCGGGTCTAGAACGCGGCGGCCAGATTGGTGGTTGGTACACGGCGCTATGACCATATCATCCCAATTCTGGCTCATCTGCACTGGTTGCCCATTGTGCTCCAGATAAGGTTCAAGGTCCTGGTTTTGGTTTATAAAACCCTCCACAGCTTGGGACCTGAATACCTGTTGGAGCGTATCTTCCAAAGATCAACTGAGGCCTGGCCCACTAGAATGTCGCAGGCACTCTCACTCCGAGTGGCCATGCCCAGGAAGGCGCAGAAATCAATCACCCATAACCGCGCCTTCTCAGTGGCTGGTCCCTTGCTCTTGAACGATCTTCCGAGTGAGTTGTGCCTTGCACAGTCCCTGCTCACCTTCAAAAAAGCATTAAAAACCTTGCTTTTCAGGGAGGCATTTGGAGACCTGGTTTAGTGTCCCCCCCCCCGCGCCGTCTTGCCGATGATTTTTCGACTCTTTTGTTGAACTGTTTTATACTACGTACCATATTTTACTCTATTATTTTTGTTTCTTATTTTCTTTTCATTGATGTATTGTTTCTTTGGGTCTGCCTTGCCCTTTTGTTCACCGCCCGGAGTTCCTTCAGGAATACGGGCGGTATAAAAATGAATGAATGAATGAATGAATGAATAATAAGTCAGTCAGTCAGTCCATCTCTCTCCCTCCTTCTCTCCCTCTCCTTCTGTGAGGCAGCAGTGCGGAAGTGGTGGTGGCTCCACTAGCAGGCTCTAAAAACCAGAACAGGCAATCCAGACACGTGTGCTTTATTCTCCAGGAGGGTGTGTCCATATACAGGTAAGGAAAACCAGTCTCCAAACCCAGTTGGTTTTCCCAGCAGTTACTTTTGTTTGTTTTCTGCTCATTTCCTCCCCCAACAAGCAACACTACGCCAAAAATAATGGGGGAGGAGGGAGAAATTTTGTCACCTATTGATGAATTGGGGGGAGAGGAGCCTTCCCTCCTTTTCCCATGGCTGCCATTCATCCTGACTTGGCAACTTCCTATTTTTTGTTTTGTTTTCATTAAATTAAATAAGTGACATAGCGAAACAGCAGCATGTCTGTTTAATAGCTTAGCATGATACACAGTATACTGCAAATGTATCTTGGATACAGTATTTAGAATGGTGCTGCATCAACAGGAAGATATGCTTTACATTTTAAAAACTCCTTAGTAGAGTAGATGAAAAGAGAGGAGGATTCCCCCCATTATCCCTTTCAATGCCACAATGCAGCAAATATGTCCCAGGGTTGGCATGTAATACTACTCACAGCCCTATTTTGGTGCAGACTAGGTATCCACACAGGCTACATAATGGGCTAATTAAGAGCACTCTGAATGGTGCCAGAAAAGCTGCCAGGCCTAACACTATGGGAAAGATCTAAAAAAGAGGTGAGGTGGATTATCTTCATTCCAAACACATGTTTTTGGGTTTTTTTTCCCTCTATCTCCTGCCCCTTGACGCCTCTTGCTGAGAGTTTTCCCCTCTTTTCTTGGTTGTACTGCTGTTTTTAACTTGTTGTAAACCGCCCAGAGTTCCTGCTGGAAGATGGTATAGAAATAAAACAAACAAACAAATAAATAAATAATAAATGTGGATGTCATAAACCAAACAGCAACAAAAGCAATTCAAATAACGAGCTATTCTGCCCCGTGGCGCAGTGGTTAAATGCCTGTACTGCACGTAAAACTGTGCTCATGACCTGGGGTTCAATCCCAGGTAGCAGGCTCATGGTTGACTCAGCCTTCCATCTTTCTGAGGTCAGTAAAATGAGTACCCAGCTTGCTGGGAGGGGGGCAATGTGTAGCCTGCATACTGTAATTAAACTGTAAACCGCCCAGAGACTACTTGAAGTGGTATGGGATGGTATATAAGCAGAACACTTTTGCTTTGCCAGTGAGGATGTGCACAGTCTGAATGGATGCTGTTGCTCCCATTGGATGGCAGAGATGCCAAGGTTGTGATGGTGGCACTATACGCTCCCATTAGTCCGTGTTGGGGGAGGGGGAAAGCAGGGGGTCTAGGGAAAACAAAAAATCAGCAAGTGGCCTACGGGGCAAAAAAGTTTCGGGACCTCTGGGTTAGAATTTGCATTATAGCCTCTAACTACTATGCAACACCTCAGTATTACAGACAGTGTTTCTTCTATATTGCTTTCATTCCACAACAGTCTAGTTGTCTGCATGGGTAAGTCCTGTTATTGTCCTTTCTTTTTCTTTTTCTTTCTTTTTCTTTCTTTTTCTTTCTTTTTCTTTCTTTTTTTCTTTTTTTCTTTTTGCTTACATCAACTTGCAGTGTTTAGATTTTATGATTTTGGATTGGCCTTGATTCAGATTTCTCATATTTCATGTTCGGGTCATATACGTTGTGCAGCACTGGATCTTCCTTTAGCCTTTATGCGCACCAGCAACTGGACTATTCATGCTGATCCATTATTTTTCTCTGGTGGTTGACTAAGTGTCTTCTCACCAGAGAGTTTCATTTTCCAGCACTATTTCTCATTGTTTTTTGTTTTTCGGATTATCTCATCATACAGGTTTTTAACGTATAAAATATGACTAAGTGGTTTATTACTGCTTTCCTCTGTGGAGTACTGCTTGAGTATCATGGCTCTGGTCTGTTATCTGCTGCTGCTGCTGCCGCCTAGTAAGCATTAGGCCTAATATTGGACCTTCTCCAGCTGCTAGTCATATAGCTTGTTTTGTTCCTGTTTTGGACATCTGATGACATTCACTTGAACAGATGTCTGTTTAGTTGTCTGATGCATATACTGTACAATATTTACAAAAAGCTCAGCCTTTACCAGAAAAACAAGTGACTAGCCAGCTCCCCCTGCCCCCCCCCAACATCCCCACCAAATCCAGCCACTTGAGAAAAATAGTTTGTTGTCTTCTGTTCTGAAGGAGATTCAGTGTGATTCCTGCCTGGTTTGTGCCGAAATAAATTATGACTCCTGAAGAACTGATATAAACCATAAAGGAAAATGGATTATTTGCATGAATAGAACTATAATAAATGTTTTATATTTATGTTGGTACTGTATATGAATGCGGGTGTGCCCTTCCAGCCAGATCCTCACTACAAAGAAAAGAGAGAGAGAGAGAGAGAGAGAGAAGGAAGGAAGAAAGAGTTGGTAAGGAGTTTGCATGTCAGACTGGAAAAGCTTAAATAACTACGTCCATTGCACATGCTCTGAGAAGATAAAAAAATCACTACCTCTTAAGGAGACCAGGCGATGGGTTTCAGATGTTCCTTCCTCAACTAGAATTTCAGCCAACAAATCAGAAGGTAGCAGAAGGTAAAATAAAGAGACATGTATATAAAAAGGAGTGGAATCTGGAGGCTTAAGCGTTTTTCTAAAATAAACCCTTAAAATAAAATAAACAGAACAAATAACATGTTAAGATTATATTTATATCTCCAGTCAACGTTTATTTCTTCTCTGTGTCTCACAAAAAGAGGGCCTATTTAACTAGACCATTCTTATTTTTTCAGCTATTTAAAATAAAAGCATTGTGTGCGCTTGGACAGCATCCCCTGTAAAGTCTCAACTGAAGCTCACGTTATAATGGTGGATCCATGTTATAATGGTGGATCTATGTAGCTGCGGTGGGGGGGGGATGCGTGTGCAAGGCAGGACGAGCGGACCAGAAACGAAAGAAGTGTTTAGTTCCTCTCACCTGCCCCCCTCCACCAGTTCTGTTCCCTTTCTTATAGATGTCCTTAATTTATTTTTTAAATCTAAACTGGGCTTCAGCTTTAGCTTTGCAACATGCGGCAATTTTTAAGGAGTCTGCTGTGTTGAACATATATACACACACACATATATATATATATATGTGTGTGTGTGTGTGTGTGTGTGTGTGTGTGTGTGTGTGTCCACTATGAACTTTCATGAACGTGGGCTGTAATCCATAAAGCTCACAGTGTGTAGGAAACCTGTTTGCTTTAAAAGCATCCCAGTGCTTTTGTTTTGTTTTGTTTTGTTTGCTTCTGGTTTTACACAGCAATCTCCCTCAGATTTTAAGATCCAGATTATTAAAAATTGGAACCTACCTTGTAGGGAGCTTACACTGAGATAACGGGAGCCCAGACCTAACCGGGCACCCCTATTGGGGTGTTCCTGTTGAGAAGGACTCACCTGGGCTCCGGGCAATGAGGCAGGCATGATGGCAGCCATGATGCAGCCTTGTGAAGCAAGGAGGGGCAGCTGCCAGGGACACCGGGGTTGGCCCTCATTAGCTGACAGGGAGTGGCATTCCCCTTTCAGCCTGGCATTGGGCTGTAGGCAGGTGGGCGGTGTTGGGAGCAGGGGATCCAGATGAAAGAAAGTGGTGCAGGCAGAAAAGGAGAGTTTCATGGTGATCTGCCCACCCATCTTAAAAACCAGAGTGGAGCTGCTTCCAATCCAGTCTGCTGCTTGCCAGCGCCTTTTTCTTTTTCTCCTTCCTTCCGTCCGTCTTTCATGGTGGTGGAATGATGTTTTGTTTAGGTTGTTCCATAGACTGTAAAGATGAAGGGTTGGGTATTCTCATTACAGTATGCAACTTCAGTTGGTTAATTTTGACCTAACTTTGTTGGCAGATTGGGGCACTAGGGTTGGATCTGGACAGCTTAAGGTCAAAGACAAGAGCCCACTTCCCCAGAATGGTGAACAGACCTCCCCATACAGGGAGATTAGGGCAAGGTCATCGTGTGGTCTAGCTCCGGGGCCCACAGCCTCAACTTCTGCCCCAGAAGTGCAAGAATGATGGAGCAGCATATGCCTGTGTGGTTTCCAGAAGAAAGCTACTTCTGGTGGAACCTTCAATGGTTGCTGAAGTGAATGATGGTGGGCATCCGGTGGTCCTTGGGCCTCTTAGAGCACTGGATCCAATGTCCCAATGCTGGACAGGAGCTGTTGCCAATAAGCCCGTGCTGTTCCCACCAAAGAATTATGTGTGTTGTATTTCTTTCTGAAGTTTACCTTGCACAGGGTTTGGTGTGTGTGGGGGGGGCTGCTGCTCAGCGATAAACCAACAAATCTCCAACCTCTGATAAAGGTTCTAGGCCAAAATATATGAAGATTGTTATCATAGCCTAGTTTGGTCTCTTATTTCGAAGTTGCTCAGATAGATAAGCGTTAGGCTTTGCTTTGGTTTTCCATGGGCACACAGTTTAAGAAATGCTTGCTATCATGCTATCAACTTAAATGGTATTTAAGCTCACCGCCACCAGCAGCAGCAGCATCTATTCTTGCAGCTACAATCCAACAGCCCCTCTCCAACAGCAGATAAGCCCTCCTCCCTGCTATCAAGAGCCTCAACTTTGCTTTAGAGGGAAGGAGGATCTTCTGGAAATGATTTGGAAGGCCATATACGTGCAAGGGGAAGGAAAGAGGCAGGAACTTCTCTTGCATGAACTGGGTTGTGTTCATTGTGGCCCCTTATTTTCTGTGACCTCCAAGCTGTTTTCAGGGTTTTTTGAAGTATACAGAAGAGGAGGGGAAGCACATTAATTGTGAAAAGCAACTTTGTGAAAGAGGAGAGCCTCCTCAGCGTTCAGAGGATCTCCACACAAACCCTGAAGTTGAATCTCAGGAAGAGACTGTATGCATACAGCAAATTGTCTTTTCAAAGTACTGTATGTGAAGACAATAATAAAAATTAATTAAGGGGGGCAGCACATTAGCACACTCTTTGTTTACAATTGTCACATCCTTAATGTCTAAATAGGGTTTTGCTGGTGACTAGTTTTTGCAGGATTGAGAGCTTTGCATATATCTGGGATGGGGAAGGAGAAAGGAGCCAATCTCTAAAGTGTGTTGGATGTGTGATATTTGACCTGCTGCCAAGTCACAAGATCTGCCGCTCTGGATTCATTCTGCTGCTGCTTCGACTTCACAAATCTTGGCTTATGTCACATTTCATTTATCCCATGAAACCTCTGCTCAGCAGCTTCAGGTCACTTTCAAAAGCCATGAATATTGCTAGCCAGCAGTCAAATCAAGTGGAGCAGAGAGGACCCTCCTGGCATCATCTTCTCAATATCCTCTTGTACTGTGTACAATTCTGGTCACCACATCTCAAAAAAGACATAGTGGAACTGGAAAAGGTGCAAAAGAGAGCGACTAAAATGATTACTGGGCTGGGGGATCTCCCTTATGAGGAAAGGCTAAAACATTTGGGCCTCTTTAGTCTGGAAAAAAAGGCCCCTGAGGGGGGATATGATTGAGACATACAAAATAATGCAAGACATGAGTAAAGTGGATAGAGGGAAGCTCTTTTCCCTCTTACAATATACCAGAACTAGGGGACATCCACTCAAACTGAGGGTTGGAAGAGTGAGAACAGACAAAAGAAAATGTTTTTTCACCCAGTGTGTTGTTAGTCTGTGGAACTCCTTGCCATAGGATGTGGTGATGGCATCTGGCCTGGATGCCTTCCTGATTGGACAGATTCCTGGAGGAAAAGTCCATCACAGGTTACAAACCATGATGGAGATGTGTAATCTCCAGGCTTAAAACTGGGGTACTTCAAGGGCCAGATGCCGGGGAGTGATATCACGAAACAGATATCTAGTCTCGTGCACTCCCAGACACATCTGGTGGGGCCACTGTGAGATACAGGAAGCTGGACTAGATGGGCCTTTGGCCCGAACCAGCATGACTCTTCTTATGTTCTCTTTCTTTTTCTTTGAGTGGGGTGCTGCCATTGCTGCCCTTTTGCTGCCTCTGCTTCTACTACCATCTGGCAACTTCCAGGTGGAACAGCGGCCCCTGGGGTGGGGGTCAGGGCAGCCGAAGTGACAAACTCTGTTGTACTATTTGTTGTATCAGTGAGTCTTCAAGCTGTTCTAATATTTCTGTCCTTCCTTCCCAGTGCCACCTCTCTCACTATCCTCCTACAGAACTACCAAGATAGCTCCAAGCGCTCCAAGCTACAAACATGTAAGGCCTGTAGGCTTTGAAGTTTCCAGCAAGGGCCCTTGTTTTTGTTTGTGGTGTGGGCTTATCACTCTGGAGCACCCTCCTTGTCTCGGGGAGAAGGGCCGCCTTCTCAACCTAACCTGGTTGTTCTGTCCGAGCAGGCCTGGCCAGGCTGCCGGGGTCTGCAGTCCTGCCGGAGAGCACTGATAAGGGATGATGGATGAGGAGGAGGCTGGCTCCACGAAGGCCCAATGGCTTCCTGGGAGCTTGAGAGCCTCTCTGTTCCAAAGCCCAGTGGAATGCTTGTTTAGAAGCCGGAGAGCAGCAATAAGAAGGGGAAAGAGGAGGGGGAGCATGATGCATCTCTTTCTCCCCATACAGATGAAACCCAGATGGGTCCTCAACCCTCACTTTGATTGCAGATTTCGGCACCCTTCTTGAGCAATGATTTGCTCAGATGTTGACAAGGTGCCCTTTCAGCATGATCGGCCACCATTTGGTCAGGCAAGCCACTTATCCTGTCTACCAGGGGCTTGCCCATTCTCTCACACAGGAATGTATGTTGCTGCTGCTGCTGCTGTTGTTGTTGCATTATAGTGTGTGCTATGTTTTAATGCTGATTTATCCATTTTTTTTCCTAACCAAACTTCTGACCTGAAACAAAATAACTGTAGAAATGCAGAAAATTTAAAAACATGTTCTTATTAAAATGAAGTGTTTTGAATTTCCAGTGAGGGCAACGAGAGACATTTGGAATGCAATCCCAACTTGAATCGTAGACTCATAGAGTTGGAAGAGACCTCAAGGGCCATCCAGTCCAACCCCCTGCCATGCAGGAACCCCCATCAATGTACCCCCGACAGACAGCCATCCAGCCTCTGCTTAAAAACCTCCAGAGAAGGAGACTCCACTACCCTCTGTGGCAGCATATTCCACTGCCGGACTGCTCTGTCAGAAAGGTCTTCCTAATGTTTAAACTGAATCTCTCTTCCAGAGAATACACACTTCTCTGTCCGGCATGGGATTCCACAATGAGGAACATGTTTTTGCAAAGAAAGGCAAGTGTGTTTGCATAAGCTACCTTTAATGCATGGGGAATATGCATGTATCAGTGAAAGAAGCATTATTGTCAATGTTGTTTCTAGTCAGCCAACCAGACTGGGGCTATTTGTTTTGATTTGTTTTGATACTCCAATAACAATCTATTTTAAATTTATTTCAGCTTATGAAAAACTATATGTTTTGGACCAAAAAAAAACCCACTAGACAATACCCTGTATTTTGGTTATTTTACTGTCATATGTTTTAACCACCAGAAAGCCCTTCTTGCAGGTGAGGGAATAAGAAGGCATCAGGGCCACAGTAGTAGTAGTAGTAGTAGTAGTAGTAGTAGTAGTAGTAGTAGGAGGAGGAGGAGGAGGAGGAGGAGGAGGAGGAGGAGGAGGAGGAGGAGGAGTTACTGCTTCTGCTGCTTCTGTTCTTGTGTGCCATCAAGATGCCTTTGACTCATGGGTGACCCCATGGATGACCAATCTCCAGTATGTCCCATTCTCAGCAGCCCTGCTCAGCCTCTGAAAAATTGAAGCCTGTGGCTTCCTTTAGGGAGTTGGTCCATCTCATATTTGGTCTTCCTCTTGTCCTGCTGCCTGCAACCTTTCCCAGCATTACTGTCTTTTCCAGAGAATCCAGCCTTAGTAGGATATACACAAAGTGAGACAGCCCCAGTTTCATCATTTTTGCTTCCAGAGAGAGGCTTGATTTGATCTACTCTGCTTTTAGGCAATGAATAACAGATAATGTTTGGCTGTGAGCGTATTGAGGGCCGAGTCATTGTGAGGAGGAAAGGGTAAACCAACCAACCAACCAATCCTGTGCTTTAAAGAAAGTGTCATGGCCTCAGCTGCCTTCCTCTTCTTCCTTCCCTTCTTCCTTCCACTTTCTGCCTTGGATGTCAGGAGAGTTTGCACTAACCCTGGTGCCTGGCCAGGCTGCTGTCCAGGAGTTGCTAACGGCTGGCTGATGGGAAACCTGAAGGTCTCTTATTCTGTTTCTTAGGACTTTTTAATCTTCAAATAAGGCTTTAATGAGATTGGATAGTCCTTTCAGTGGAGGGCACCTGAAAAAGGAGGGTTGCCTTCACTGGCTCATCAGATGGAGAGCTCTCTTCCCTAAAAGAAGCTATGGGGTCACCCTCTCCTTTTGATCCGAGCCTGCTCTTAGGATCATTTTGTATTTCTTTAACCACAGGTTAATCAGAAAGATAAGTTCTCAAGCAAAAAAATTCACCACAATCTAAATAATTTATTTTAACAAAATGAACTTTACATTCTACATCTAAACCTACAAATGGAGGTAACGGGCTTGATTCTAGAAAACGAAAGCAAACCTCACCGAGAGCAATAATGGTATACATCAACACAATGCCTGTTGTATTTTTTCACCCTATTTGGCAACTCTGGTGGGTTGGTGGAGGGACAAAGAAAGATGACATGGCCATTCTTGTGCGAAGCAGCCCGGCCTAGTCCTGCCCGTGGCACGGAATGAGGAGGGGCCTCTGACGCCCATCAACTGGAGCCTGTGACATGCTGCCAAAGACGGAGCTCCTGACAGGTAAGAGGCGTGTGTTGCTTGACGTGATGATGTGTCGGCCCTGCCGTGGCTCTCACTCAGCCTGATAGCTGAAGAGAGTGCAAGGCTACGTGTGGAGAGACTTGCTGGAGCAGGAAGACCCTTAACCTGTCATGTTCTGGATTCAAGGGGAGCTTAATTGGCTAGCAAGAAGCTTACCTGCTAATTCTGGTATTTTGAGCTGAGTAGATTTCTCCACACATGGGCTCACTTTCCTAAAATTGCACCCACATGGCTGCTTGCTGCCTCGATGTGCCAAAAAATAAAATAAAATAAAATAAAATAAAAACCCACCAGGCTTCACGGAGGGGAGAGCTGTGTTTTTGTGATTACTTTCCACAAGTATATTAGGGGTTCCCCCTTTCCTGAACATTTGTTATCTCCACTTAAATTGAGGCTATAGCTAGATGACGCTGAAGGGATCCCATGACTAAATCTCTTGCAGTTGTGGAAAACATAGGTATGTTGGGCAGGGAGGAGGTTTCATTTTAATTCTCTAGGCTCTATCACAGCAGACCGGAGCCTGAGTCACGAGATGACATCGTGAATCAACAATGCCTGGCTAAAATGGCATACAACATCAAGTATTGTGTCGTGTGACAAAAAGCGACCGTTTAAAATCAAAGATCTATCACACCATTGTTGGACCTGTTGCACTCTATGGTGCAGAGTGCTGGCCAGCAATTAAAGAAATTGAATGTTGTCTTGGTGTCATGGAGACGAAGATGCGGTGATGGACTTCTGACCTCACACGAAAGGGTCAAATGCGCAATGATAAAATCAGAGGAAAATACAGCATTGCACCTATCACTGAAAATATGTGTGAAGCCTGACTGTGTTGGTTTGGTCGTGTCCTGCATGCTGATGAGGAAACTCTGGCCAAAATGGGTCTCACCCTGCAGGTTAGTGGATCCTGGCCAAGGGCTCATCCAAAACAGCATTAGACGAACACCCTTGAGAATGGCATGAATTTGTCCCGGATTCACCTGGACCAAGCTCATGACCCAATCAATCCCAGGTAGCCGACTCAAGGTTCACTCAGCCTTTCATCCTTCCAAGGTTAGTAAAATGAGTACCCAGCTTGCTGGGGGGGGGTTGTCAATGTGTAGCCCGCATAATTGAATTGTAAACCACCCAGAGAGTGCTTTAAGGACTATGGGGTGGTATATAAGCAGAACACTTTGCTTTGTTTGGTTTGGGGGTAGACCTCAAATATGGAATGATTTGTTTTTTGCTACCTTCTGCAAATTTGTTTGCAAAAGGTAAATATATTTACCTTTTGCAAATATGTTTGATTTGATTTGATTTGATTTGATTTGTATACCACAAACCATCTTGCACGGAGGCTACTCAGGGCAGTGCACACCAAGCAAAAATACAAGAAATATGACAACAACAATACATAAAAACATACCATGTTATAGACATAATATTAAAATATAATAACTCATAGATAAACAAAAGTAAGCAACAATGTGGGTATGGTTTTAATATTGTGCGGCATCCAATTCAGTCCTTGAGAATCTTGAACCAAAATGATATTTGCAACTCAGTTCTGTTCACATTTATTTCTCCGTTACAAGTCTTCTTCCTTAAATAAAAATTACTGAATTTTGTAAATGTTACTCCATGTGGAGGCACACCGGTCTCCTTTTTTCATGTTTGCTCATCTAAAATGCCCACATTTGTTTACTCTGAACAGTGTTTTCAGTTGTATTGCTTAATGTATTCCCCCACTTCCCCCCTTCCCTTTTTTCCTTCTGTGGGTTTCCAGCCTTGAATAACTGACCATTGCATGGCCAACCTTGCATATGCAAACAGGTTTAGGATGCAAAAGCAGCATTCCTGCATTTGCTGTATCTTGTATCACCAATCACTTGTTATTTTTACTTCAAGATGTGCACATGTACATTGCAGGTCCTTGTGTAATGTGCCCAGATAAATATTATTTTACATTTACTGGACCCATAGTTATCCCAGGTGCCCCAAAAACTTTATTTGAGTCCTTGCAGAATGGGCAGGCCAATCCATTGGTACAGTGGGAACTTCAGATGCCATAAGAGAAGGTAGCAAAAGACAGCAGGAGCAAGGATCACAAGGGAGAAATGGAGTGTCAAACATCAGATCAATGCTCATGGAGGCAACTAGGAACCAACAGCTGATCTAGCAACTGCATTAGGATGTTATTTTATGCATTATGTAGACCAGATGAGACTATCTGTCTCAAAGCTTGGAAAAGGCACTGTTTTGGATGGCAACTGCCAGAATCACCTAGTCCTTTTTCTGAGCTCTGATCCAGAGAAGAGATGTTTCACATTGGAAAATATACCAGCTATGCCCCTACCTGGACGAACGGAGCCTCATGACAGTTACTCATGCACTGGTAACATCCCATATTGATTACTGCAATGCACTCTACGTGGGGCAGCCTTTGAAAACGGTTTGGCGATTGCAACTGGTTCAGAATCATGCAGCCCGGCTGGTGGGTGGTGGGGCTGCCAGGGATCACATCACACCGATTCTATGTAACCTGCATTGGTGACCAGTTGTTGCCCGAGCCCGATTCTAAGTGCTTGTTGGACTTAGAGTATTTTCACACAACCCCTAAGATCCGCTGGCCACTTAAACTCGGACCAGAGATCTTGGGGGTTTGTTGCTCTTCCTGCGTCCCCACCCCTCCGCACTTCCTTGCTCCTGTCTGCGTGAGGGGAGGGAGGAAAAAAGAGAGGAAAAAATGCAGGCTCACCTCCGAAGCCGCCCAGAGCCCTGTTGTTGTCCTGATTCCTTCTCTTCTGTTTTTTTTTTTTTTTGCCTCCTGCCCCTTTTTTGCCTCCCGCCCCTTTTTTGCAGGAGGCAAAAAAACCCAAACAGAAGCGAGGAGAGCCCCGCAATCACCAGATTAAATCCGGACCTGGGGATTTTCACCCTCCTAGAGCAGGTACAAGAAAAGTGCGCTGGGACGCGCTTTGGTGGGCGTGGTCGCACTTAATTTCCTGCAAACTCCGGAGCTGGTGGGGAAACAATTGTAAGCTCCGGAGCTGGGAGCCATTTGCGGTGGAGTTTAGTGGTCGTGTACAAATAGCCTTAAATAGCTTAGGACCTAGATACCTGAAGGACCACCTCTTTCCATATGAACCTACCCGGCAATTAAGATATAGCCAGGGAGCCCTCCTGAAAGAGCCATCCCTCAAGGAGGTGAAAGGGGTGGCTTGTAGATCTAGGGCATTTTTGGCAGCTGCCCCCAGGTTATGGAATGCCGTCCCAAGTGACATTCACCTGGTGCCAACGCTGATGATATTTCGGCACCAGGTAAAAACCTTCTTGTTTCTGAAGTTTTTTTTAAATGACATAACATAGATTGTGGGGCCTGATGGCAATTTTAGTGTTTTGTGTTTAAGTGTTTTTATTGTTTTTAATTGTCCATTGTCATTTTAATGTTTTAACTGTTTTAACTGTTCATTTTAATTGTAATCCACCCAGAGACCTTTGGGTAGTGGGTGGCATATAAGTTGAATAAATGAATAAATAAATAAATAAATAAATAAATAAATAAATAAATAAATAAAAACTGCCAACTTAGTTGTTTCACCAACAAAGCCAGGGATTGATCCAGAGTTCTTCCTTATAGGAGTTTTGCACTTTGTTACTGAGCCATATTCCTTTCCTTGGGAGTCAAGGTCATATGCTGACCTTTGGGTAGTGGGTAGCATATAAGTTGTATAAATAAAATAAAATAAAATAAAATAAAATAAAATAAATAAATAAATACTAAGTTTAAAAGTTGAGTTGCCTGGAAAAATGGCTGCCATTCTTCACAATACATGGGCATGGAAATTCTAAATGGAACCTTGTTGTAACACATGCCTGGTCTTCATCTTCTTACATGTTGCCCCAGAGAAGCCAGCCCATACCTGTGTGTGTGTGTGTGTTGTGTCGTTACAGTCGTGATTGACTCTTCATGACTCCATGTCCATGTTTGCCAGTTCCTACTCCAGGCGCCTACAGCACCTGGTATTCACTGGTGGTCTCCCATCCAAGTACTAACCAGGATTGACCCTGCTTAGCTTCCGAAATCAGGCAAGATCGGATGTGCTTAGGGCATCTAGGCAGTCAGCCCATACCTATCCAAGGATAAATATTAAATATCCCTTCAAGGCAAGAACTTAGGAAGGGATCAATTTATCAAGATGTAGTTTAGCACTAACAACATAGCAAAAGTGAATTTTTAGCAAATGTAATCAATCGTATGTTTAAAATTACTGAAGAAATCATTGTCCATGCAGCCTTGCCCTGATGTCCTTTAAGAATCTTAAGCAGGCACAGTTTCCCACCTAGTGCAAAATGAGATAAAGGCAACAGAATGGCTGAAATGCAAAAAATGTGCCCTTGTTGGATTATATCGTCCAAGAGTAAGCATTGTTTAAGCTGTCTAGGAATGAGTGCCTAAAAGTACTCCAACAGTATAGCTGCAACTGCGTGGTGGAAAATGATTTTATTTTTTTCAGAATACAGTACAGTTTAACAACTTTTGCTTTCCGAAACCACATGTACTATATCTATCAACAGTCCCTCCCATTTAGGACATCTACATTGACTTTCATCTCTCACTCTAGATTTTCCTCATCACTGTTCCGGTATTTGTTTTATGCCAGCATACATAGCCAAGAACTTAATTTCTCCTCTTCCAGGTTTTGTTTCCAAATAACCTAAGGCCTGTCTGTAGCCATTTAATTTAGACAAACATGCTACTGTGAATGTATCAAGAGCAGAATTTATGGAATCTCTCCCTCATAACATTTACCCAATTTCCCTCAAAAACTCAGCATTTTCTTACTTTCTTTTGGCAAGCACAAACATATCACAACTATTAATTGGAGTGCCTCGTTCAGATTATGAAAAGCTTGGAAGAAATTCCACTGACTATAAATGTTTCCTTCACTGTTTTTTTAAATGTGGAAGTTAGGCTTGTAATAAAATAATCATCTTGGCTCTCCGGAATGGGATGAAAGAAACGTTTTAAAATATATTTAATGCAATCATTTTGGCAGCTCTCCTGAAATAAGAATAATTTGTAAATTTAAATGGCACTGTTCTAATACATAACTTTGCTTCAGATTTAATCAAACCAAGATGTGCATTACATATTGATGGAGAACCCAGATTTCCTCATGGGGAAAATAGCTACCTAGTATGTGGAAATACTGGCATTGTTAAATCTTAGGAAGCAACTCTAAAGTACAAATAATGCATGCAGACTTTTAAATCATGAAACTGGCACTTTTTACCATGGGACTGTGCTATTGTTTCTCATTTTCTGTAGTTCCAATGATGTACCACCAGATGTTTACACACTCATATCCCAGTCTAGCAATCCTGGTTCTTGTAGAGAAAGAGGCCTCATGTTGATTTCAGCTGTATCAACAAAATGTAGCACTGCTTGTATGTAACCAATTGAATCCAATCAAGAGGGTCTGGTCATTTTTCTAATCTTGTAGGCTGTTTGCTTGATGCACCAGGACTCTTCCTATGCTCATGTTTGGAATACCAATACATGAGGATGTTGGTCATTCAATCTAGAATGGCCTTCTCTTACAAATCCATCAAAGCAAGAGGTTACAAATCCAGAATGTCCGTTGCCTTACAAATGTGCAGCAGGATGCTTGATTCACACAGAGCAATGCATGGAGCAACCAAAAGTTCCCAGAGAGAGACATGGAGCAGCCAATGGACCCCATGGAACATCTCTGCAGATGGAGAGGGAGGCGCATGAGGCAGAGATCTCCTGCTAGTGGTGGTAATGGTAGTACAAGCCTGTACTTAGATAGCTACTGGGCCTACAGTGTCCCAAAGAGAGTAGCAGATGGCGATGAAAATTACACCATATTTTTCCAGATCATGGAAGCTAAGAATCACAGAATCCCCCAATCGCTTCATTCCCAAGAAACAGAGTTTGGAAAATCTACAGTATTTTTTCATGTATAAGACCCCCCCCCCCAATTGTTAGACTAAAAATTGAGGGTTGTCTTATACATGGAAGCAGGGCCAGTGCTAGGTTTTTTTGCACCCAAGGCGAGGGGTAAGGGGTGGGGTGGGGAGGGCGGCGGGAAGGCGGGGCAGGGGGTGGGGCGGGGGTGGGCAGTGGGGTGGCGGGTGGGTGGTGGGGTGGCGGGGGACAGGCAGCGGCGGGCAGCGATGGGCGGACGGCGACGGGCAGCTGGCAGGCGGTGGGGAGACAGACGGCAGTGGCCAGCGGCAGGGAGGGGGGAGGGGGCGCAGCAGGCTGGCCAGCGCCCTCTCTCCATTTTGGCACCCTAGGCAACTGCCTAGTTCGCCTTAATGGAAGCGCTGGCCCTGCATGGAAGTAAGCTGAGGAGTGAACCGTGTGGTTGCAAAACCATAATTTTGGGTTGTAAAAGTACAAGGGGATGGAAAATACGGCAATTGTTTGGACCACAGCTCTCCACCCAGCATGCCCTTGGTGGAAGGAAAGAGAGACATATCCAAACATTGACCTGTTCCAAATCCGATGGAATGTTAGCATTTTTAGATTGGAGATGGAATTCTCTTGTCCCATGGAATCGGCCTACCAGTTTCTGAAAATTACCCCTGTCCACAAAATTCAGCCACCCGGAAGAAAGGAACAACAATTGGACTATGTGGAGTCACATGTGTTTAATCTTTGGAAAACACCATGCATCATGGAATACACAAATCTCTTTGAACATTTATATCACCTAAGAAAATATGCTCATAATAGTATTTTAGAAGTTCGTCACACTCTTTGAGAGAAAGGGAGTGCTGACTGCTTGTCAAACAAATTTAGCATATATTGATTGTTCTTTGCTTACTTGCTGCTGTCCTGATGATACTCAGGCAGGAACTGGGGACAGACTCCTAAAGAAAAGGTGTCTCACAAAAACCTTACTATTGAATATTTAATTTTAAAAATCAGGTTTTTTTTAACAATATAAATTAAAACTTCAATTTTTATTTAACTTGCGATTTAAATTTTTTTAAATCATTGATTTCTACCTACCCTATTTGGAAGTATTTTGATCTTAACTAGTTAATTAAGAGCCATTCGTGTTCCAGAAGACCTCATCTTCATTTGTTGCAATGGTCTGATGGAGTGTATTTTTACTTTCTTGGTGCCATGCAATTCCATGTTTCCCACCACACCACTGCTCACCCTAACATGGAGGGATGGAAAGGGTGGGGTTTGGCTAGAAAAAGGCTGCTACTGCCCTCAAATTTAAATAACAGGTGCTACAAAGCAATAGAGTATCACTATGGGAAATATTGTGTGCCTTTCAAATTGCTCCATGGAAGTCAAAGTGAATCACTTATTAGATAAGCACCATTACAAAGCATCATTAGACAACAATGTTATCTAATGGTGCTTTCTCAAATGTCATTTTTTTCAACTGAGGTAATTACTAGGGCAGTACTTAGGAGTGCCCTAGTTTCTCCTCTCTCCAGTTTGAGAATAAATATTTAAGCCATTTTTGTTCAAAGTTTTGGAAGGCCACTGAAGGTACTGCAAAGTGACTTTCTTCTTTGGTGATTAAGGAGTCCTCTTTTTTCCCCATAAATCTAGCCTGAGTGAGTTCTGTTTATGCTGTTTATGGCAATTACCTAACCCATGTGAGTCTGTATATAAATCACAGCCTGACGTGATTTATGGGCAAACCTATCACCTCAGAGAGTGAGCGCAAAGTCCCCACACATAAAGCTTTTACAGAAACCATTTTCTTGGGGGGGGGGGAATAGGAGATAAGAGCACTGGGTGCTGTGTATCTCTCTGCCATATTTCTGCCTCTTAGCTGCTTAGTGGAAACAAGGCATGGCCCCTATTGTGATTATCTGTCAAATGCAACCGACAACTCACAAAGGTGAGGTCATTTTGGCCTCCAAGTCCCCAATGCAGGCAGGATCGCCCATAGATCACCTCAGAGATGAATGTGTAATCCAAAATCCAACAGGAAAACCTGGTGTCCCTATGACTGGACTTGGATCCATACATGTCCTTTGGAAATACTTGCTCCTCAACTTGAAAGCACAAAGAGAGCACGCTCAAAGGGGGAAGGGGAGAGGGGAAGGGAGCGATATTATGAGGGAGAATCAACAGCTGGGAGAAGGCTGTGCTTCCTCCTTCTTCCCAATTCAACACTGCCAAGTACAGTACCTGTTCCTGAGGTTATCCTTTGGCATAAGGTGGTGAAGAATGAAGTAGCTGATTAGTAACATTTTATGTACAGAGACAAGGAATAGTGACCAGAATCCTATTAATTATGTACAATTATGAAAGAACAAGGTCTAAGATACAGACAGCAACAGCAAAATGGCACTAGTTAACTATACAGTACTTTATTACTACGATCAACAGAGCAGAAACACAGATCAACGACAACTAGTTAACTAGTTGTTCCTTACATCGCTCATCACAAACCAACTCATGTAAGTGGCACACAGTGAGAAATGCAAATGGTGACCTGTTTCTTAAGGGCCAATTCATGGCTGCAGTTTAAACCATTTCACCCACACTGGAATAATTTACCAGTCTGGCTAATTAGCCTGTGCTGCCTGAGGTAATACCGAAACTCCAAGCTGATTCAACAAGTTTGCCATGACCATCTTTTAATAAGCGTTACAACACAGTAAAGTCTGGTTATTCTTATTTTTGGACTTAACTTGAATATGTTTTGAATGATATGGGCTGTATATTGTCCCTCGTTATTGTAAGCCACCTTGGGTCCTTTTCCAAGGAGAAAGATGGGGTTAAAATATTCAAAATAAAATAAAATAAATAAATAAATATTAAAAAACCAAAGCAACTGTAAACAAATATTGTGACATATCTCCGTTCCTGCCTGTTCTGCTCTGCAACCCCAATCTATATACAGTATTTGCAGAAACCTAACTGCAGTGCAGGCTCTCAATGACTATTCATCAGCCTCCCACTTGCCAAGACGCCGGTGAGGAAACGGTGGCCTACTTCAAATGTTGACAAATAACTGTGAATCAGTCCACTACTGGGCTCCACATGTCCTCATGTACCCGCTTTTCCTACACACCTGGTTTCACTGTTTATACCACCAAAGTTTGTTTTAAGCCATGGTGCCTTGTTTGAACTAAACTGTGAAACTGAAGCCTGCCTACAGGCCAGGATTTGAAATCAAGACCAGATCACATCCACCTTTAAGATTTGTAATTTTGGCTGCATCATGCCCAGGTGTTATGGGGACAGTCAGTCTGAAACCATCAATATGCCACAGCATTGATTCCTAGGAAATCATTGTTGATATGATCTTTCTAGACAAGAAGGTGCCCGGGCAGATAAGACCCCCTGATGATTTTCCTTTGAAGGCTCAGAGAGCAAACAAACCTTTCTCACCTATTATCTGTCTTTCTCCTGAAATGAAACTGATAAGACTTCAACTTCTAGACAACACCAGCCATCTGTTCCTTGCTGCCTCCTTTAGCTTAGCAGGGAGCCTCCTTGCCATAAGCTTGAACAACTGCTACAGACAGATCTGATTAGAAGACTTCCTTAAGTGACATACTGAGAATGAAAAGCCCCAAATTAGATGTAATGCAGTACAAGGGTTAGAATATTTCTCCCCAAGAAAGAAGTGTAAGAATAATTGTGGGCTGCTCAATAGATAGATAGATAGATAGATAGATAGATAGATAGATAGATAGATAGATAGATAGATAGA
>JAHTLZ010000010.1:66058984-66084062 GCA_023846285.1 Phrynocephalus versicolor
CCAGGACAGAATAAGGATTCTGTTGGTGCACCGCCCACCCTGCTGATCAATAGTCTCCCTTCCTGAGCTCACTGAGCTGGTTTTGGTGATGGTGTTGGAGTCTTCTTAGCTTGTTGTACTGGGGGATTTGAACATCTATGCCAAGACAGCTTTGGCAGCAGTAGCTCAGGACTTCATGTCCTCCATGATGACCATGGGTCTGTCCAAAATGGTATCTGCCCACACTCATGCTACAAGGCACACTTTCCATCTGATGGTTTTTTTATTGCTTTGTTTGGATATTTGTTTTTTTTTTTATTATTGGGGTAGATGTTGGTGATCTGGGTGTGGAAGAAAACTCTGCATTTCCACTGTCATGGACAGATGATGGGGTTTAGACTCACTAGAACTCAGAGCCTCCGCAAGACTGGGGTACCAATTAAGATGGTCCACCCCAGGCGGCTGATGGAGCAAATCATTTCCTGGTGGCTCATAGGGAGTTTCCTGTTGACTCAGCAGGCAACTCTGTTGACGCCCTGGTTGATCTTTGGAAAGGGGAAATGGCCGGGGGTCCAAAATCCTATTGTGCAACTACACACATGTAACTTGAGATTGCATTGTGGTGGTTAACTAAGGTGAAAGAGCTGCTGTCTATCTACACCCCAAGTTTTCTTTGGTCTCAGGCAAGTGTGAAAACCTGATAGCTTGCAGGTGATATTTTAGACAATTTAACACATTGTTGGCGAACCTATGGCGCAGGTACCAAAGGTGTCATTCGGAGTCCTCTCTGTGGGCATCTGACATTGCCCCTTCACAGCCACCTGTGTTCAGGTTAAATTGCCATATTTGCACTTTGTGAAAAAATAGTGGGTTTTGAAAAGCAGTTTGGGCACTCAGTCTTTAAAAGGTTCGCCATCACTGATCTAACATCTCCCTGACATAGAGGTCTCTGCAAATTCAGCTGCAAATGCTGAGCATGAATCGCTTGTGAAACCTAACTGATTGCAGGGCCAAGGATAACATTAATCTTAGGCATGGCTGCATTTTCTTTCCTAGGACATAGATGCATTTGGGGTGGAGATACAGATTTGGAATATGACCCCGCCAAGAGAAAAAAATAATATCTCCCTTTCTTTTTCCTTTGTCATACTCACAATCCAGATCTCCCTCCACAAAGAGAAGCACAATATTTATGAGTAAAGAAAATGCTATTTGTATGATGAATTGTTAGCCCTCAGTTGAGAGGAAGAAGAGTGGTTCCTAGACATTTAGGACAAAAGTCTGCATGGGGCTGCCTATGAGGTTAATGCGGAGACTGCAGCTAGTGCAGAATGCAGCGGCCAGGGTTAAAAAGGACTCAGCATATTACCCCCTGTACTGGCCACTCTGCACTGGCTGCCTATTTGCTACCACATTGACTTCAAGGTTTTGATGTTAACATACAAAGCCCTAAACAGTTTGGGACTTCAGTATCTGACAGAATGGCTCCTCCCAAGAAGAACTGCCAGAATCACTTGTTCAAGCCAGGCTAGTCATCTGCAGGTACTGACCCCGAGGGAGGCCCAGAAAGTGACAACAAGGAACCAGGCCTTCTCAGTGGTCGCACTACACTTGTGGAACCAGGTTCTGGAAGAGATTTGCCTGGTGCCCTCACTACAAGCCTTTAAGAAATTACTGAAAACCTGGCTTTATAGATAGTTGTGAGTTTTTCGGGCTGTTTGGCTGTGTTCTGAAAGTTTTTCTTCCTGACATTTCACCAGACTCTGTGGCTGGCATCTTCAGAGGGAAGGAGCTCAGGGAACTAGGAGTTCTCTCTGTGCTCTGGCGTATAGAGTGTGTGAGACTGTGGGTTTTCTTTAAAGTTGTGGGAAAGAGGAAACTTTTCCTATGCAGGAGAATAGGTGTTAGTCATTGTACTGTGATGAAGGGATTAAGAAGTTTCACTGCAATTAGGGATGGCAGCAATCCTTGTCTGTGGTTGATAGGTGTCATTAACTGTTCTATTGTGTGAACTGATCACTATTGCTTCTGGCTGGGTGGGAATAATTGAGCCTTGATCTTTTGCAGACTAGTTTTCAGTACTGGAAGCCAGGCTTTGCAAAATGGGGAACTTCCAGAACACGGCCAAACAGCCTGAAAAACTCACAGCTATCAGATCCTGGCTGTGAAAGCCTCTGAGAATACACTGGCTTTATAGATTGGCATTCTCCACTTATTCATTTCCAACTTCCTTATATAAATAGCACACTACTCCTTTTCCATCTTGATAATTATTTACCAGTTTTTTTTCTCATTTGTATTTTATTTTGAACTGCTGAATGGTTTTGATTTATTTGTGCTTACTTGTCCTTTTTTATTATTTATGTCTTGTTGGTTTTGATTGACTAGTTTGCTTCTTTACTATTTTAAGTTGTTTAATGTGTTTTATTGTATTTTGTTTATGTTTGTAAACCACCCAAAGTAGCTTTCTGCTATATGGTTGCTGTATATAAATAAAATAAAATAAAATAAAATAAAATAAAATAAAGTGTGGTTCATCTTAATAAAGAATAGAGATGAGACAGCAGGGCTTTGTTTGCTAACGGCATTGTCTTGAATAGGTAGCACTCATTTGGATGAGGTGCGCCAGCAAATGGCGTTCACCCATTGTAATAAAAATGCACACAGCATCTAAGTTCAAAGTCAGCTGAGTTATTTAGACATATAAAACAAACTATTTCACATGTGTCTCCCTTCGGCAGTAAAACATAACAATACAAAAGTAAATTATTAATAATTTGCTGGCCTTGCATCATTCCCCAATGTGCTGCCTGAAAAAGCTACATCAAATGTTGTGCTGTACTGCTGAAATGAGAGAAATGTCTGTAGAAATATTAAATTTTTAACCTGGATTTTAACAATTTATTTATTTATTATTTGAGCTTATATACCACCCGTCTTCCGAATGGAACTCCGGGCGGTTTACATCAAAAGAAACAAACAGTACACAAAATTATGGACAGCAAGACCTAAAATCAATAAACAGTTCACATAAAATCAATAATAAGAAAAAAGGCAGAGAGGCAGATGGCGGACAAAAAAAAATCCTTCACATTACAAACAAAAGGGAAAAGACAAAGACAAAACAAACTTTAAAATAACATAGTAACACACATTCTAATCTTACTTATTAATTAGTTTACCATCTTGTGTGTGTGTGTGCTGTGTCGTTACAGTAGTGACCGACTTTCAGTGACCCCATGAATACTGGAGTGGTTTGCCAGTTCCTACTCCAGGCGCCTACAGCACCCATCCAAGTACTAACCAGGACCGACCCTGCTTAGCTTCCAAAATCAGGTGAGATGGAATGTGCTTAGGGCATCTAGGCAGCTCTTAGGGCAGTGATGGCAAACCTTTTAGAGACCGAGTGCCCAAACCGCAATTCAAAACCCACTATTTTGTTTTGCAAAGTGCCAATACAGCGATTTAACCTGAATACAGGTGGCTGTGAAGGGGTGATGTTGGGTGCCCACAGAAAGGGCTCCTAGTGCCACCTTTGGCACCCGTGCCATAATGTCTTAGGGCATCTAGGCAGCTTTTTACACAGTGTAACAATGTTACATTTAGTCTCCCTATTCACTTTTCCATCCTAAAAAATAAGAGTCCAACAATCTATTTCCTGAATCATGTTTCTTCTCAATTCGGTCATTCATATATTTTAATATATTTAATATATATATTATATATTATATATTTTAAGTCATTCATATATTTTAATAAGGGTTTCCAATTCGAATTTGCCCAATTTGCCATTTTTTCCTTTATACACTTAAATAGTTGTTTTAATAATTTCTATAAATTTATTGATTTAGATTCCTTATAACCCATAATTCTAAGTAGGACATTAATTTCAAGTTTACTTTGTTCTACTGTAGGCATATTTAGACATACTGTAATAATTTAGATTTTTGAAAATTAATTTTTAAACCTGTATAAACCTGTATAATGTCAATATTCTTGTAAGATTTGTTTCAAAGATTTTATACTGTCTAATGGATCTTCCAAGAACAGAAGCATAACATCAGCTTAAAGGTTTATTTTGTGATGCCTGTTTCTAAGCATGAGTCTTGTGGAAATATTAATTAACATGCAAGTCATCTAGAATGCAAATATTAATTAAAATGCAAGTCATCTAAAATGCTAGCAGATTCTCTATCTGCTATTTTAGATTTGGATAATCATAAATCTAGTGGCACCATCAATAATCCTCTGGATACTTGTGTGATTATATATATATATAATCACACACACGCACACACACACATATATATCTCCATTTGCTTCTTATATATATATATATAAGAAGCAAATGGATTCCAAAGGAATGCTTCAGTATAGCAAGCATTGGAAATATACTGTCGTTCAAAGACTGGGCACAGATAAATTCATATCAATTATAAACAAAGAATGCCATCTCCCATGTGAATGCCCACTACCACCACCCCATGGAAGTTCTTCTCCAATACCTCTGTCAATAGCCCTGAAAAAGGCTGACAAATCTCAGATTTATTCAAGATTAATACAGTGGTACCTTTACATACGACTAGCTCTACTTACAAGCAATTCGACTTAAGAGCAGAACACCACTGGCATTTTAACTGCTGCCTTACAAATTTTAAATGCAGTCTGCTCTTCTTACATTTTTTATTTTTCCGATATATTTATTTTTTAATTGATTTTTTAAAGATACGGCTGCTCTACCTACGAGTTGTTCGACTTATGAGCATGCATTCGGAACGGATTAAACTCGTAAGCAGAGGTACCCCTGTATATTTATTAGGCACAGTTTCAGGGGTAAATATTGTTACTAGTCCCAAGCAGAGCACACCCAGTGGATCAATTAAATTTACATAAATGTTCACTTACTAAACTCTCATTGATTCAGTACCTGAAATCCTGTTGCTTAGTATAATAAGATGCAACTAGAACAGTGCCATTGAATCAGTGAGAATTTGGTGGGTCAACTCTTTGATATCTTCCATTGACTTACATGGGTTTACACTGGCTGTAATTTACTACATTGGAATTCAGTGAATCCACTCTAGTCTGGACTAATTAGATATAGGTCTTATTTAGTCCGCAGTCCAATCCATACATGCTTACATGGGAACAAGCTTTAAACACACTAGGGCTTCCTTGTGACTAAACACACATGTGGTTATTCTGTCAGCATGTGTATCACAACAAACCCCATCGTCTGTGAATATTCTCAGTCATCCAGGTGAGTTTATCTGGAAGTTGAGTCATCTATCAAGAAAAAGAAGTCCAGTTGCCATGACTCAACTTCCAAACAAACCCCATCAATACTGAACCATATAGACTTGCATTCTGGAGGACATGATTTACTGGCAAGTCCGATAGACAGACAGGCAGGCAGACAGGCAGGCAGACAGATCCATTTAATCAGAGCAAAATGTGGCATGAAAACTCCATAAATACCATTGATTCAAATGGGTCTGCTCTAGTGTGATTTACTACACTAAGAAACAGGATCTCATCCATTGGCCAAAAGCCTACTGCGCAGCTATGCACACACAATGTGAGGTTGTGCCATGGTGGTTGTGCTATCACCAATGCAGAAGTGCTATTGTCAAAGCTCTTCCACCAGAACATTGTGCAATTGGTCATGCCAGGGATGTGCAACGAATTGTGCAGTTCCATTGTCCCAGTGAAATTCAATGTTATGTCAGCATGAACCGGATACTGCCCACTGCAGACAGACATATGAACTGGATCTACATAGTATATACCCATTCCTCAGTCTATGGTCACTCCTGTTGCTTCATAGGATATACGTCCGTACTCTGGGTTAAAATGGTCACTCTTTTATTATAATTTTTTGCTTGTGTTTGTTTGTTTGTTTATTATCATCATCCTCTATAATGAATTGGAGCTCTGTTAGATTATAGATTAATCATAGATCAATATATATTTACATCAGAGTGAAGGGAAAGATGTATACTCCCTGGAGTCATTTTACAAACATCTTGACCTGTGCTAGGGTGGCATTCTTTATATGTGCAGATCCAGCCATTACTTTAATTCCTTGCATCAAGCTACAACTCTCTCCTTTTTCAGCTCCTGAGATCAATGTAGTACAGGGGGGAAAAAAAGAATTTTTTGCAGAAGGCAGGCAGGCAGGCTAGTTTGACTACAATTGATAGTTTGTCTTGGGAAAGAAAAAATAAATAAAGTGAAATAAATGTATTAGTATCTGTACATCCTGGGTGGACTGGAGCTCATGGTTCAATTAGATTTGCAATTTGCTCTCTCAAAAATATCATATAGAGAAAGAAGACAAAACTTACTGGGGAAGGCAATAATCCTAGGACAGTGGTGGCGAACCTTCGGCACTCCAGATGTTTTGGACCACAACTCCCAGAATTCCAAGCCTGTATTGCCAATGACAAAGGACTGTGGGAGTTGTGGTCCAAAACATCTGGAGTGCCGAAGGTTCGCCACCACTGTCCTAGGAAAAAGAGAGGCAGTAGAAGAAGAAAAAATCAATTGGCTCAATAAAGAAAACCACAGACTTTAGTGTACAAAACTTGAGCAGTGTGATCAATGATGAAACCTTTTGGAGGCAATTCATTCATTGGTTCACCATTAATCTGAAACAGCTTATCTGCATTTAACATCAGCATGATGATGCACAAACATTCGAACTCTAACAATTGTTTGCCCAAATCCCTGATTTCTACAACAACACAGCAGTATTGGAAGAGCAGTACCTGGAATAGCCATTCTTACACGTGTGTGTTCAGATGGCCTTCACCTCTCTCCTGATCTGTCTATTTGATTTCCCATGGAAAATTCCCATTTATCTCTCCTCCCCACAACACTGCCGTCCTGTCCACCATTCTCCCCCTCATGCCTGCCCACGCCTCATGAATAAAATGTTTTATCTGCCAGAGTGGCAGGGCTCAGTAATCAAAGAACTGTGATAGGGGAGGCCGGATTAACCCTGGAGAAGGAAGAAAATCCCTCTACAGCCTCCTGCCAGATACATCAAAAGCAACATACCAACTGCTAATCTACTGTAAAATGCAATGGTGAATCACAGAGGGGACTGTTACTGGGCACAGAATGGAAGGTCTACTTGGTTAACCAGCAGCCATCTTGTCAGTCCAACTGCAAATGACCTCCCTGACTTAACTTTTCAGTGTATTCATAATATCATAGTGAAGTTGGAAGGGGCCTACAAGCCCATCCATTCCAACCCCCTGCTCAAAGCAGAAGTGCAGATCAAAGGATATTTGCCAGGCGATTGTCCAAATTTCTCTTGAATGCCTCCAGTGTTGGAGCACTCACCATCTCATGAGGAAATTGGTTTCATTGCCGTACTGCTCTAACAGTGCTTCTTGATATTCAGCCAAAAGCTGGGTTCTTTTAACTTGATCCCATTGTTGTGTGTCCTGAACTTTGGGGTGATGAAGGCAAATCCTGCCCCTCCTCTGTATGACAGCCCTTCACATCACTGAAAAGCGCTATCATATCACCCTCAGTCTTCTTTTCTCTAGACTAAAAATGCCCAATTCTGTCAGTTTTTTTTTCATATTGGTTTCATTTCCAGCCCCCTGATCATCCTTGTCACTCTCCTCTGAGCTTTTTCCAGTTTGTTAGCAACTGATACATTGATTTTTGTATGTGCTCAACATCAGAGATCTATCATAGCCTACCATGTAACCAACAGGAGTGAAGGAAGGACACCAATATATGTAAGTCAGTGTGAGGAAACTTGAACCCTCTGGATCTGGGGACTTTCAGAAGCCCCAGGCATTATGGGCAATGGTGAAGGGCTAAGAGAGAGATGCTCCAAAGAGCTGCCCAGACCAGATGTTTCAATTTAAGGACAGGCTTTCAGGTTCTGAAATATTTTGGAAACTGCAGTGAAGTGGGTGTATTTGTATGTTTCTGAACAAATCTCAAGCAAAATGAGGAAGCTCAGGAAAGTACTTTGATCAAATTAGAGCTATCCGAAGCACTGAATATTGCTTTCTTATTTCAGTTTTAAAAGATTTTTAAAACCTTTTTTTTTTAAAAAAAAATCAAAACTGAAATACTTTAACAGAATCTGGAAGCTCAAAACAAAAGTAGTTTGGCAGCTCAGGCACTAATGAAAAGCCCAGGCTTTCTTGGAAATTACAGCCATGGACCTCCTGGAAGGGATGAGCTTAACTAGATAACTTGCCTTGTCCCACCACCAATGTCTACTTCATGTTTTGGCAGAGGTGGGATGCTGGAGATTGTCATCTGCTTTTATTTTCAGTCAGGTAAGGGTGAATTGCATCCCCCCATTTTCTCTTTTCTTTTAGGCAACTGCTGATCACTACATTGTACATTAGAATTCAAATGAATGTTTGTATTGTGAATGTGCAGTGATTATCTTGAATTGCTTGTGCGATTTGAGTTAGGGTAGGTCACCTTTATCATAGGACCTAATTTATCCCTCACTCTACCCCATTTCGTACTTTACTTTTAAAATGCCCAATGCTGTTTGTTTTTCTAACACCTTGTGTTTTTATTTTCCTTTTTTCACAATGTCTACTCATGTTCTAGAATGGGTGGCTTGAAAACTTTACACACAAGGCAATAATCAGATACTCTGTCACTAGAGAGCAGTATAGTTACTAACCGGTGTAAGTAACTACAGTTACTATACTAAGTACAGTAACTATAGTAAGTACAGTAAGTACAGTCTTAATCTTCTGTTTCTATCTTTAGTTACCCTTCATCATTTGAGTGATTTTTATGATTTTATTGTTGACTTAGTAATGTTTATTAGGTTGTATATTTATATATTGTACATTGCTTTTCTTTGTTTGCCGAATTTTCTGTAAACTGCCCAGAGTGGCCTCGTTGCTAGATGGTGTGGTATACAAGTCAAATACCAATAAATAAATAAACAAACAAATAAACATAATGAGTATATACTGTATACAGCTAACTAAGGATAGTTTTGTTTTATCCCCCCTCCCCCAATTTTGAGCATTCAAATAGGTATACATTTTTTAAAAAATGTTAAGATACAAATAAAAACAGACTTTAAGTGAATTGGCAAGGTAACCCCTTTGGACCAAATCAAAGTGAGTGTTATTCACATATCCCAGTTAAAATGGAACTCATCCAGCTTCTCTCTTTGCCACCTCTCCCACAATTCTACCATTTAAAAAGCTTTAGTGTCTGTAATAATCCTTTTAATGATATGGAGGCCATGCATTTCCACTCTCCTGCGTGCAAGTGCAGTTGGCACAGGATCAGAGCACACAAGATTATTGTGAAAAGAAAAAAAAACATGTATAGGGTGCTTTTATTACACAGAAACTCCTCCAGTTATTTTCCCTTTCAACCCTAAATTAGAACTGAATTACATCTGTAATCATATTTTCTTATGCAGGGTTCTCTGAAGCACCCGGCATAAAGACTGTCCAACCCACATTGAAATATAAATTATCTGTTCCAATAAAACGTCTAACTACAACCTACCCTATGGTGTTTTTCAATATGCTTGAAATTCAGTTAAAGTCACAGCTGGCCAATAGCGCCATCTCTTGGTACCTGGCCGAAGCAATGAAAACAGTTTCTGCCCCTGGTAACCTTCTTGGTGGTTGAGAGATACAATGCCAACTGCATTCCCAGGTGCCTGCAGGGGTACTCTAGTCCCAAATACAATGCCAGGGTCATCTGGGCATTTAATTTGCCCCCTTGAAAAGCTGCCACTCCCAAGATATTTCAGGGGGGTGGGAAAATTTTGACCCTCTAGGTATCTCTTTGCCTAAAATTTCCATCTGTCTCAGCCAGCATGGGATTAAGACAGCTGTACAGCCAGACACCCGAAACACTGTAAAACATTATCCAGCTCTGCTCAGGGCATGCAAAAGTAACTTCTTGAAGTACTACTCGAAAAATCTCCCCTCCACCTTGACCTGTGAAGCTCTGCTGGAAACTAGAGTCCAAACAAATAAACAACCAGTCCCCCACTTGGCAGATATTAATTTTCCCCTTATGAGCTTGACAGCAACAAAGGGTGAACTCTGGTCCTTGCAATCCTCTAAATTTGTTAATTACAGGTACCAAAAGACATAAGCCTTTTGGCTTGAGGTATTAAATACAATATATTACTATCTGCCCAGTGGGAGAACTATTGAATAGGCTACTATGGGTAAGTAGAACTCTGTTTTTCTGATAGAGCTTCTTTGGCTTTGACACAACAGGCAAAAATCCAGCTGCTGCTTCTTGCCCTGTTGTGAACTCGATATGGTGCGCTTGTTGTGTTGTTGTTAAAGTGAGCTTCAGCAGAAGCCATGGCCAGTACCAGAAGGAAACAGGGCTGAGCATTTTCTCAGGGTCCCCAAGACTCAGCACTAGAGATTGGCACAAAATGAAAAATGAAATGCTGTTTCGACGTTCCATCACGTAACAAATTGTTTTGTTATGAAACGAAATAGTAGGACACATTTCGTTAAAAAGTGAAACAAACTCCATTTTTCCTCTAGAAATTAAACAATATGTACTAAGGGAACCAAATTTGGGGAGGGGGTTAGCTTCTTTGAACTCTTCCATTTAAGCCCCCCAAATTTGGAGAGGTTTGGGGTTCAGGGGACTGAGTTATTAAACTCCAAAGGGGTTGCTCCAAAGAATTATTAAGGGAAGTGCTTAATCACTCCCCCTGCGAGGAAGCAATTAAGCACTTCCATTAATAATTACAAATGATTTTCTCCTGGGGTGACCCACTTTGGAGTTTAATAACTCAGCCACCTGAACCCAAAACTTCTCCAAATTTAGGGGCTTAAAGGAAAGAGTCAAAAGAAACTATCCCCAAAATGTGATGCCTCTAGGACCCTGAGGAACCATTATACAGTGTAATGAATTGGTTCATTTTGGTTCATTGCATTCCAAAAATTCTTTAAAAATTCATTAGTAATGAAACAAAATGAAAGGAGAAATAAAACAAAACACTATATTTTTGTTTCGTGCCTATCTCTACTCAACACTAAGGGTTCTCTCATCTTTCTTTGCCTCACACACATGATGGAATCATTTCCATTCCAGAAGTTGGATTTTTTTTTTAATTTGGGACCTGAACTCCCATATTCATTTTTTTTTTAAATTAATCCAGGCCCTGTCTCCACATAGGAAGAGAAGAGGATTGGAGGCACCCTAAAAAAAACCCACCTTTGGGATGTGCAGGCTAGGAGACCTCAGTCGAGAATCTATGCCTGAAGCATGCCCCACGGTTTTGAAACGAATTGTTGTGTGAATGAGTAAACACACTGCCTCCATTTAAACTAATCCCTGTTTGTACTGAGTATATTACTTAAAATCATGGAGTCTCACACGTTCTATTCTTTTTAAAATAAATAAGAATAGTTTATTGTAACATAACTAGTAAATGCATTAATAACAACAAAAACAACAATTTATTGTCATTGTGTGTATAAACACAGTATATACATACAACGAAATTCAGACACCCAGAGACCAGATTCAACACACATACACACACACACACACACACACACACACATCCAATTTCTCCCCTTACCTTTTTAATGCTTGAAATATATCATTGTTTTGCTTGTTGAAACCAAAATTTTTCCTTTCCAACTCTTTGAAATAATTGAATGGCTATTTATTAAGCATTAATTTTATAATACAACCTATAATACATCTCCTATGACCAAGCGATCAATGCTTTTGTGTTTAGTTGATTATTTGCTTAGTGTTGTCGTTTATTCGTGCTCGCTTGGTCTTTAAAGTTTTATGATGCCAACTTGGCGCGCTGGGGGCTCCTGGTTTTTAAATGGTTATTCTATGTTTTGCTGTTTTATATTTGATTGTAATTTTTTGTCTAACTGGCGCATGTCGCCCACTGTAAGCCGCTTAGAGTTCCGTAAGGAAGATAAGCGGGGTATAAATATAATAAATAAATAAATAAATAAATAAATAATACCCTAAGCCTGTATAATAGAATACTATCATGGCAAAGGAAAGGACACTTTGGGTCCTTATTTCCCATGCCTTACAACACCTGTTACTCAGTTGTAAAGTTCATATTGTGGAGGGCTGTAAGACAGCATGATTGCCTATCTAGCTAGCTAGCTAGCTAAGTAGCTTCATGTATTATACCATCTTTTAGATAATATTCTGGCCCACATGAGAGTTAATAGTTTTATGAAAAGGAAATAGCACTGAAGTCACTATAAGCACACAAAATTCTATATGCATGTACTCAAAAGTAAGTTTATTTGTTTATTTTATTTATGGTACATTTTTATCCCACCCAACTAGTAGTGAAGCTACCACTCTGGCCGGCAAACACAGCCAAACATAACTACAATAGAAAAAAGCAACAAAATATCGGTAAGGAACATTCAAAATCATAGGACCATGATAGACGAGACCCAGTAGGTGTAATGATCCAACAAGCTCATGGGCTGCAAAATAATAAATAAATAAATAAATAAATAAATAAATAAATAAATAAATAAATAAATAAATAAATAAATAAAATCGCAGGAAGTAGAGATTAGTTATTATTAATCTTCCACACTATGGACTTGTAAATTGTACCACAATAAATAAGTAATGGCTAGAAGTTTTTGTCACATGATCGCATGCACACAGAGCAACATTTGGAACATATTTTTAAATAAACCTATTCCATTGAGACTAGCATTCTTGCTCTAGTTGGAAAAGCAAATTGGAGCAACATATGATCAGCCCAATAAGATGTGTTGCCTTTATCAGCAGGCCAGATACCAGTCTCAAGAAAGCTAACTCTTGTTGGTTCAGTAGAAAAAGGCAACGGTAAACTACTTCTGAATATTTATACCTTGATGACGGGACAATATAAAATAAACAAATATAAAACTCTGAGGTCGATATATGTCAGCAGGAATATTGACAGCAGGGCTTTTTGGAAGGCAATAATTCATGGTGTTCCCACCAGTCATAATTGGCTGTATTAAATGCAGTATCATCATCAACAAAAATTAAAAGGAAAGTTGGTGCCCTGTATTGGCCAGTTATGATCTTGTAGCTTGAAAATATTTGCAAACATTTTAATGAAGAAACAAAAGAATGATTCCGTTGCCACTTAAGAGGAAGACATAAAACATTAAAAATCATGTCAAATTGCTTCTGCAAATGTTTTACTTCACATCTTGACCCTGATTCTGGGCTTGTTTGGCCAGGTCTGTCCCTCGCTATTTGTGCCACAACCTGCCGGGAACTTATCCCTGGGACAAATCCTCTTGGAATTATGCGCAATCAAGTCAGAAGCAAATTCTAGCAATCCCAGATAAAGGCTTTTTTTCCAAGGTCAATGAGATATTTAATGAGTGGTTTTCTCAGTTCCACCACCACCCTGTGAATTCCCATGGCCAAGCAGGGATTTAAGTCTCAGGCTGTTTGGTCCATGTCACTAATCAGCAGCATCTTCTGTGCCACTGAGTTGTGGAGCTTGAGAAGCAAAGCTTTGAGGAGACAAGAGCTGACTGAGGAGCTTTTATAGATGGAGAGAGAGGCCTAGCTGTTTTGATTGTGAGGCCCCACCCTCCCCCTACAACCACGGGCTCTCCTGCCCGTATTTTAAGGCCCTGCACATGGTCGCCTGCACAAACCATGAGCTCACATCTGGTTTCTATCCCCCCTAGCGGGCCCTAATTGCCGACGATTCTTTTGAAGCCCTTCTCAATTATAAAAATGAAACCGAGCCCTATAAAAAGAGGCAGCCTGCAGTGACAGACCCAGCAGTCAAATGATTTTATGAACTTGCTGGCTGTAAATTTTTCACCAAACAAATCATAAGCTTTATATATTTCTCCTTCAGCTCCCCCCCCCACCCGTTCCCCTCCACTTTACAACCGGCTCTTTTCTCCTGCTTCCACATTGCCTTCTGCCTCACCCCCCCCACCTCCGCCCCCACCCTTTTGTTTTAGTTACTGGCATTCCATACTGGTGGGATTGTTTTTCATGTGCTAATCAGCACAAATTCAAGCCATGGCACATTATAATATAATGCTGTTCCGTCTGCTGAGTGGTCAGGTGGACACTCAATTTTTCAACAGCACAAGAGCTCTTTAGTACCTGGGCAGGCACTTAGGAGCCTTTTAACCCCTTGGCATCCTGTGGCGCAGAAATCCTTGCCCTCGGCCAATGAGGAGCTAATGAGCCAAATGAAAACCATCGTGGACGGAGTAGGAAACAATTATCCCAACAGTTTGTTTCATCTTGACCCACTGTTTGCTAGGAGGCCATGGCAAACTTGGCCTCAGATGGCCAAATACAGAAAAGTTTGGGATCCTGAATTGAGAGGAACGGTTAAAAAATTATTCTAGGAATGAAGGGATCCTAAGAATTACCTACATTCCAATGCAAGATGACCGATATGTCACCAATCATCAGGTAAGACTTAGCAAATGTATGCCTCCATATGCTTCAAGACCTCCATATTAGGACTGTAAATATCTGCAGTGAAGAAGACCCAACAGATGCTGCCTCTAAACAAAAGTGGATCAGATAGTAGACTTTCCAGCATCCCATTCCCTAGATTTTCAGGGTCAATGCCTAAGGCCAAGTTACAGGTCTTTGTAGTATAACCAGGAGGCTAACTCATCAGCAAGGGCCACTGCATGGTGTGTAACAGCCCATGTGGAGACTTAACAATTAATTTAAAGGCTGCTTTGGGAATTTCTGCAGCAACTCTGCTGCAAGGAAGAAAAGAAGGGTGAATCCCTAAATAGCAAATCTTGAAATTATCAGAAAGCCAAGATCTCAGGTTCCCAGGGCAGTAGCATCCCAATTCTGAACATTTCAGATTAAAAACCTGAGATCTGCAGAATGAGCTTTAAAAGCCAGTCTTGCAATCCAAACAAGATGCCTGGAAGCCCTAATCTGGGTGCGTTTCAGAGTAGGGAAATCTGTTTTGTAGAGGGTGTTTTTTGTTCCACATAAACTAGTAAACAGTTCAGGAGATTGTTACTCAATTTGTTACAATTACAAATAAATATTATTGGAAAAAGTAAATTATGTTTGTAATAATTGTTTGGATACACTATATTTTAATATGCTAGTTGTGATAATTGTATCCCAAGTCAAATTGTCCATAGTCATATTTTATGTTCCTAAAGTAACAGAATACCTTTCAAGCTCTAAAGGGGGGGAGTGCTACTGTAGCATTTTTAAAACTTTTCCTGAAAATTTCCGTTCCCCCCCCCCAAAAAAAAGGGGGAAAAAAACCATCCCCCCCCCCGCAAGCTTCAAAATTTCCAGAAATTTTGCATCTCTATGCAGGAAAGGCAGGGAGAGCGGGGTGAGAAGAGAAACAGAGCTGCCACCCCTTGGCTTGCAAGACACTTCTGAAACCGGTCAAGGGAGCCAATTTATGGGAGACAGGGAGAAGGGCACAGACAGCACCCCCCCCCAACTATCCCAGTGTTGTCAGAAATGGAGGGGGTTAAAGGGGGGGAAGGTGGAGGTGACTGTATATTATCCCTCATTACTGTAAGCCACCTTGGGTCCTTCTCCTAGGAGAAAGGCAGGGTAAAATACTCTAAAACAAACAAACAAACAAACAAACAAACAAACAAACAAACAAACAAACAAATAAAAGTGTAGAAAAGTTACATTTTTGGAGGACAACCCTCCAAATCTCACAGCCACTAACTGGGAATTCTGAGAGTTGTCATCCAAAAATAACTTTTCCAAGTGCATAAAAAATGAAGGACTGAAGGTTCTTGGACTTCAATTCTCAGAAACCCTGGGCAGCACAGGTGGTGGTGAAGGCATCTGGGAACTGCAGTCCAAGAACACCTGGGGGCCTTTTCACACGACCCCTAAGATCCGCTGGCTACTTAAATTCGGACCAGAGATCTTGGGGGTTCGTTGCTCTTCCTGCGTCCCCACCCCTCCGCACTTCCTTGATCCTGTCTGCGTGAGGGGAGGGAGAAAAAAGGGGACAAAAGAATGCAGGCTCACCTCCGTTTTGCCAGTCCAAGCCTCTGCACCTTCTCTTAAAGGGGCGGGAGGCAAAAACAACAACAAACAGAAGCGAGGAGAGCCGGGCACTCACTCCTTTACATCCGGATCTGGGATTTTTCACCCTCAAGAGCAGGTACCAAAAAAGTGCGCTGGGACGTGCTTAGGTGGGCGTGTCCGCACTTAATTTTCTGTAAACTCTGGAGCTGGTGGGGAGACAATTTTAAGCTCCAGAGCTGGAAGCCATTTGCAGCGGAGTTTAGGGGTCGTGTACAAAAGTTACATAACCATTTCAGCACATTGGCACAACAAATCAATGCACAAACAGACTTTCTTGCTTGCTTGCTTTCTAGCACCATCATCAGAGGTCTAAGCAGAAGCCAAGACACGAGGGCTTAAGCATTCAGACTTTTTGATTAATAAGGAAGAAAATGGTGTCCACCATCATCAGCATTTCCTGGTCCCTTTGAGTATAGCTGCAGTCATCAGAGCAAAGGGGGTTGGGAGGAGAATCCTCCTAGTAACAATATAATGTGTCCTCCCAGTGAAAATAAGCTCTCATTAATTTAAAACTCAATTGCATTTGCATTGTACAGGTGAGCTGTTATAATTCCTGCCTTTCCTGGATGTGTCTGAAATCTCTGTGCTTCTGTATTCATTTTTAAATCCTAGTTCTATTGTTTAATCCTAGTTCTGTTACAGTCTTGGTGGAAATACATTCTTATTAAACTAATGTAAGTGCTGGGCACACTAAACAGTTTAGCAATCACATTAAACATTAATAATAGTAAGAGCTAGTAAAAAAATGTAAACTGCAAAAAGCAAGCTAGTACCTTCAGAGGAATCCTCAAGGCTAAACTTGGGGGGGGGGGGGTGGGAAACAAGCTGGTCCCCCCCCCCCCGGTAAGAGCTACTAAATGTCTACACAAAATACACTGATGTGTAGAAGTCAATATGAACTCTAGAAATAACCGCCATGCTACAAACTCACACACAAACTTTCCATTGAGTTCATACTTGTACACAATTTGCAAAGCTGTGGCGAAGGGTAGAATGAATGCTAAACAGAATTCATCTGTCGTGGCATACTTGTATGCCATCTGGAGGCCTGCCTTTTGCCTATGTCTGCTGTACAGGAAGGTCAATCAAAACTTGTAGTAGATCATCATGTGACAGTTCTGCTCATACAGTTAGGGGCATAAAGGGTGATGGTGATATAAAGCTTCCTATTGAAGTTTGCAAGCCACCATCCTTTTCTGTTTTTTAGGAAGCGAATTATCTAAAGCTGCCTCCTACCAATTGTCAGTATGGTCCCAAGAGGTTGAAAGGGGTTTTAATTTGCATATTTTTATTTAAAGGCCGCTTTTAGCTACCAAGTACCAAAAGGGTTTGCTGCATTTAAAAAAAATATTACATAGTGTTTTTATGATTTTACTTTATATTGTGAACCACCCAGAGTGGCAACATGTATGGTGCAGTACAGACATGGAAATAAATGAATAAAATAAATCCACGTTGGTCTTAATGCACTCCATTTGTGAACCAAGCAAGTATTCCAGATTAAGGTTCCACTCTTGTATTGCGGATTTTGTCTTCCTGACAAATACAATTAAAAAGATCAAAAGGATCAATAAGCTGTTTGGGTGAATGGTGCTCTTCTTTCAGCACGGCATATTGGAAGGTTGAATCTTCTTTAACCAGGGGTTCCTTGTGTTTCTTCTCTTTTCCACAGAGTTCCTTAGTTTTGGTCAGGTTCTCTGGGAACATCTTCTAAGAAACATGCAGAGGGAACAGCGGGAAATAATCTACAAACTTCAGAGCGCCTTTTTCTTGAGGGTATTTCCCAGAAGCTCCTCACAGGAACAGCAAACCTTTAGCACAGAGGCAAAGCTTTCAGCAAACGGAAGCTTCAATTTCAATTTCCCCCCATGTCTTTAGAAAGCTGGTGTGACTCCTGCCATCCATTCTAGGTGTGAAGAGAGGCGCCAGAGAGCAAAGGCACGACCCTCTCCATAAAACCCCTGGTTGAAAGCAAGGCACTGAGCCCTGGACAAGCACCACACAGAGCAGATAAGGCCGCCTGTCCTCTTGCAGGCTGCTCCGCATTGGCCACAGCTTTAGCCAATTAACATTCCTGAAGGGCTTTGGGGCACGCCCCTTCACTCTCACCTAGTAAATGTCAAAACTGGCAAGCTAAGCAAGCTATTACGATGGCATAATCGCATCTGAAACTCACTGCCCACCGGCCTCTGTGCCGGGTGATCAACACGGCCCCAGGAAAAGGCCGGGGGTGGGTGGGTGGGGGGTGGGAGAGGGAAGGAGGGAGGGAGGAACACAGATGTCAACAAAGAGAACCCACATGTGAATGTGGCAGATTGTTGTGGCTAATCAGTGTCAAGTATGTGGCAGGAATATTTACAAGCCCTGCCCTGTAACTTGAAGCTGTCGGCTTTCTGGAACCACCACTTAAGCGCAATAGGCTTTGCACAAATGCTTGGCCTGCGCCGGCTCCCTAGTGGGGATTGATTTAGGGGCAACGAGGATGAGGAAGGACAGTGAAGGAAATGGCACAGAACTGGGTTTTGTTGTTGTTCTTGTTTGCACGCCTTTCAATGATGTAACAGACGGCAGCCCACTTTTCTGTTCTCTCTAAACAGTTTCTGCAGAGACAGTGTCCCTTCTGAAAATGGCCATTCCCAAAGTGCTGTGCCTGCTTGTCCGGCTTTATGGCACAAACCACTGAACTGAGAAGTATGTCACCCTGCCCAATGCTGTTTACTTCCATGTCAGTAAACAAATGGATTGGAGTCTTTACACAAGAGGGGTGTGCTTATTTATTTATTTTATTTTTATTTATTCATTTTTATTTTAGAGTATTTTTACCCCACCTTTCCCCTTGGGGGGGAAAACCCAAGGCGGCTTACAGTAATGAGGGATAATATACGGTTCAATACAATAAAGACATGTTCAAGTATTCAGAGCAAGAAATTGAGGAACATCTTACAGCATTAAAATATAACATTCCATCAAAGCTACAAGAAAACTCGAGCAGTTAAAAGGAGAGTAAAATTCCATGTAAAGTTATGAGTGATGGAAACTAACATTGAAAACAGTGTCAATGTAATCACACAAGTTTATACCTGCTTATAAACACAAAGTCTATGTGATCCTATAAATTCATATGAAAGACACATAATAGGTAGTCTATCATTCAGGGAGAGCTTGCCTGAAGAGAAAGGTCTTTGCCTGTTTCCAGAAAGACATCAGAGATGGGACAGTCCTGGCCTCTAGTGGAAGGGAGTTCTGAAGTCTAGGCACCACAGCTGAGAAGGCCCTTTCATGTGTTCCCACGTGATGTACCTGTGAGGGTGGCAGGATGGAGAGAAAGGCCTCTTCTGATGATCGTAACACCCGAGCCCGACCATACTGTGAGATTCAGTCTTTGAGGTAGCTTGAACCCAGGTTGTACAGTGCTTTGTAGGTCAAGGTCAGCACCTTAAATTGTGCCCAATAGCTGATTGGTGGAGCTGCTTTAATAGGGGTGTAATATGATCTCTGTATCCTGCCCCAGTCAGCAGCTTGGCCCGTTGAAGTTTCCTGAGACTTTTCATAGAATCATAGAGTTGGGAGAGACCTCAAGGGCCATCTAGTCCAACCCCCTGCCATGCAGGAACCCCCATCACAATATTTCTGACAGATGGCCATCCAGCCTCTGCTTAAAAACCTCCACAGAAGGAGACTCCACCACCCTTTGTGGCAGCATGTTCTACTACCGAACAGCTCTAACTGTCATGAAGTTCTTCCTAATGTTCAAATGGAATCTCTTTTTCTGTAGTTTGAAACCATTGCCCCGCGTCCTAGTCTCTGAAGCCATGGAAAACAAACCTGTTCCCTTTTCAATATGACATCCGTTCAAATATTTAAACATAGCTATCATATCCCCACCTCAGCCTTCTTTTTGACAGGCTAAACATTCCCAGTTCCCTAAGCCGTTCCTCATAAGACATTTCCTCCAGACCTTCAGCCATCCTAGTTGCCCTCCTCTGCACCCGCTCAAGGTTGTCAACATCCTTTTTAAATTGAGGCGCACAGAACTGGACACAGTACTCCAAGTGGGGTCTGACCAGAGCAGAATAGAGTGTTACTATCACTTCCCTTGGTCGCTCACTTCAGCCTTGTCCTCCACTCTGCAAGCCTGATGCAGATCATGTTTTCCTCATTGCTGCCAGCAGTGGGGAAAGAGACGTATGCAGCTGGTGTTCTGCAGGCCACACAGAGAGCCACTCAAGGGCCACGGAGGGCCACACATGCCTGTCTGTGAGTTACTAGGGACTGAAAAGCAGTGAAGCCTTTTCAAACTGTTCCAGAAGGTTCAGAAGAGCTTCTGGAAGAGGTGTCCCTAAATAGCTTCTGGCTATCCATTCTCATGTGGGGCATGAGATAGAACCCCTGAGCAACATTTTCATAAAAGTAGAAACCCTCACAGTGTTGCTTCTGCAAAGGAGATAAATTTCTCACTCTGGTGTGGGATGGGAAGAATTTTAGTGATTGAATTTCTTCTTTTCACATACTGTAGTTGTGAGAAGCAGTTCATCTTTTGTTTTTATTTGTACTGTGCATGTGAAAAAGACTAATATGGCTACATTTCCCTCCAGGATACTTGAGTTGCCTCTCTAATTAAATCTGCTCAGGTGCGTACAGTATTTATATTTTAACTTACAAAAACTAAATGCCACAGAAGCAAAGAATTGGCTGACATTCAAATCATAGTTTTCCCTTTATTTAAAATATTTCTAACGCACCTTTTAAGCCAGGTTTTCAGGGCAGTTTATGGTAGAGATTCGGAGTTTCAAAAAGTTTATTTCCCGTCAACAACTGGCATAATCTCCCAATCTTCCAGGCTGCCGCTTATGCTGGCTGGGGGATTTTGGGAGCTGTAGTCCCAAAATCACCTTTCTCACCTCTGGATGATGGAAACGGCAACACATCATAAAACAAAAAGGAGTACAGCAGCCAATTGTGCAAAAGACGCCACAGTAAGAGGACAGAATTCCTTGGATAAATTGCCACCTCAAAACAGCTTCTTTTTCCTGGTATCTTTTAGGATGTATAGCTTCCACAGTATACACAGACATTCAGCCACCTAGTGTTAAAAAGCAACATCAACCCATAGATAGACAAAGCCTTCCAGGCATGTAAGAGCTCCTTGCACTGTTATGGCACTTACAGAAACTTTTTCTGCATGCTCAGAAATAACAGACACATTCCTTGCACATACCAAATATTTTCACCCTAAGTCCATCTACATGATACAGTTACTATTATTAGAGAATTCCTTTTATAGTTGGCAGTGCCTCAGGTACAAACAACTGCATAGAGAAAGTGTAAAAGTATAGTTTAGGTCTCAGTAGCCCACTCCTTTTCACAATGAGTAGTATTTTGTAGGTTAACAACCACTCTGGAAGCAATTTAAGCAAAGAGTAAAGGTACCTTTACTTACGGTTACTGTATATAGTTACAGTCAGTAGAAAAAAAGGGAAACATTTGAGTCTCCAGTGGTAGAGAGCTCTCCATGCTTCCTGGGTGAGGCCAACAAACAAAGGAAGTGAATCAAACGAACAGGAATAAGGGGCGTTTATACACTACCCCTAAACTCCGCCACAAATGGCTGCAAGCTCCGGAGCTTAAAAATGTTTCCCAACCAGCTCCGGAGTTTGCAGACAATTAAGTGCGACCCCACCCACCTAAGCACGACCCAGCACACTTTTCTTGTACCTGCTCTTGGGAGGTGAAAAATATTTGATGCGGATGTGCTGGGCTCTCCTCGCTTCTTTTTGTTTTTGTTTTTTGCCTCCCGCCCCTTTAAGAGGAACCAGGAAGTGACCGGGGCTCCCCCGGCAGCTTCCACCAGCACTGGGAGGTAAGGCTTTATTCTTTTGTCCCTTTTTTTCCTCCCTCCCCTCATGCAGCCAGCAGCCAGGAAGTACGGAGGGGTGGAGACGCACGAAGAGTGACAAACCCCTAAGATCTCTGGTCCGAATTTAAGGGGCCAGCAGATCTTAGGGGTCGTGTAAAAGCACCCAAGGAAGCCATCAGCCAGAGGTGGGGGGAAAGAACTTTACCAATAGGTTAATGGGAAAGAGGAATCCCTTTAGGTCCTAAAAATCCCCTTTCCAGTGGAAGCCAATGTTAGAAAGCATGCATGATTGTTATTATCTCAACAGTTACATCCGTCTGATACTACTTTAACTGTTACAGCTGTATCCTGGAAAATCCTGAATTTTCAGTTTCTTGAGAGGCTTAAAGTTCCCTGCCATAGTTCAGAGAGCACTACAATTCCCCAGCACAGAATTAAGAGTTCTTGGATAGAATATAAATGTCAGGATACCGTAAGGTGGTGCCATGATAGCACTTTAACCAGCACACTGTTATAATCACTGTACAGTGTAGATTATTTGTCCATCACAGGTTACACACTACGATGGAGATGTGTAATTTCCAGGCTTAAAACCAGGGTCCTTCAAGGGCCAGATGCAAGGGAGTGATATCAGGAGACAGATATCTAGTCTTGTGCGCTCCCAGAGGCATCTGGTGGGGCCACTGTGAGATACAGGAAGCTGGACTAGATGGGCCCTTGGCCTGATCCAGCATGGCTCTTCTTATGTTCTTCAACTGAATCCCCCATTGCAACTAACAAGACTTGGTGGAAGAATAAATACTGCTGAGTATAATATATATCCCTCCTCCTGCCCCGCCCCCAAAAGCTTCTCTAAAAAGCAGTGTTTTGGGGCACTTTGTAAAGGCATGACTGGGGCCTGGGGTGAGAAGGCCCTGCTTTACAGTGGATTTTTCTGGGACCGCGCGAGGTGTCGACGCTTGCAGAAGAGAGGTCTGTGAGGACATGATCAGACGGGCAGTCGAACTTGGCAGAAAGAAGGCTTTTGGGCAAGTAGTGAGCTCCCTAAACCCGGAAATTTGCAGCATTCATTCCTTGCACGGAACTCTCTGGCTGAGATCCAGAAGACCCCTGTCCTCCACTGAGGAATATAGTCACCTCCTCAAAGATTACCAGCAGCTGAAGAAGACACATTCCCAGGAATCTCCAGCATGATGTCTGGTCCAGATTCAGAAGATCTGCATCTTCTGCACATATGATCCTTTGACACCATGAAGACTTGAATGGGCTTTATTTGGCATAAGCTTTCATGAACAGCAGCCACCATCCGAAGATGAAACAGTGCCTTTAGAAGGCACTGGCAGAAGGGGGCTGCAGCTCATGGCAACATATTCCAAATGAGCCAAATGAAATGTGGTATACTTCAAGGTGCCACACGGCTGCTGTCTTATAGATAAAAAGTCCCTCTGTGCTCATGAAATAAAACACCTGTGGTTTGCTGTGTGCATTTGAGTTCTGCTGAGTCACCCTGCCTTGGCTTTAAAAGCCCTGACGGTGCTAAACACAAGGGACCTGCCTTCCTTGTGGAGACACTGGTGGCCTGTATTTAGGAGATGAGGAAGCATAGTCATAAAGCTTAAGCATCATATGGCAGGCTTTTGGAATGTGACTCGGCCATGGAACGCAGGCAAGGAGGAGGTGGATCACAGCTTCCAAGGCCAGACTGGCGGGTGAAGATGCTCCAGCGTTCTTGTCTTGATTTTCCTGCTATTCTCTTGGATATTATCCAAGCAGCAAACTCTTCCAATGTGTGTGCCCATTTAGGCTGTCATGAAAAGCTGCAACCAGGTGACCATTTTTATTGATCCAATGAAACATCCTGACTGGGAGCCCCATAGGAGGAAGTTTTCTGTGGATTGCGTAAGAGGACAAAAATTGTTGTGTTTTTATTACTATTTTTTATTTTTTATTTTTTGGATTGCCATTGTCTTTAATGTATTGGTGGGATGTTCACTGGAAGGACAGATTTTGAAGCTGAAGTTCCAATACTTGGGCCACCTCATGAGTTGAGAGGTCCCTGATGTTGGGAAAGACTGAAGGCAAAAGGAAAAGGGGATGGCAGAGAATGAGATGATTGGACAGTGTCATCGATGCAACCAATACGGATTTGACAAAACTCCGGGAGGCAGTGGAAGATAGGAAGGCCTGGCGAGCTCTGGTCCATGGGGTCACGAAGAGTCGGACATGACTGAACAACTGAACAACAACAAAGATTGTAATCTGGGTTTTATTTTATTCTGTTAAAATTATTTGTTTGTCTACAATAATTGATTGCAATTGTATTTTTTGTTATTTTCAGCTGCCCCGAGTGGCCTTGTAGCTAGATGAAACAAGAGCACAAAGAACTGGCACATCCAATGTGGCCGGCAGGCAAGAAGAGACAATGTCTCAGGATACTATATAAAGAGCTAACGCTTTTATTAAAAAGAAGCCCAACCCGTTTCGGTTGTAGATTTTTAGAAAGTCTTCTTCAGGGCCTGTATTCTAGTATATACAACTGAGGGACAACTGATAAATATCTAAAAGGCTTAAAACAACAAGTAATACATATTCTTAGCAAAAGAAATTAAATTTAACACTGAGTAGAAAATGCAAGAAATAAATAACTGTTTTTTATGAAGCCTTACAAGCCAAATATAATGGGGTTTATAGTTTAGAGTGACAACAGTGTTTAGCACTATAGATATAAACAGAAAACACTTTATGTCCATTGTAAAGTGTAGCCAGGAGGGTTATATAAATAAACTTCTCATAAAGCACTAAGTAATACATGCTATAACAATGAAATAATATATCCAAATACTATTATACATCGTGTTTTTGGTAAACATCTGTCATGTTTAAGTAATGTTAAATAAGCATGGCATAATGGAATTATGGTTTGAAACAGTATGAACATTTTGCACTAAGAACTACAAGAACAGCTTATTTATAAAGATGTTAAGGTAGATGGACTGCTACTCCAACCTGGGTTAAGACAGCAGCTTCTTTTGTCCACTGTTGTCATGGGTGGTTTTTGTCTTCTCTTTTTTAAACCAATAGCCGATTACTTCTGAGGTGTGTGTGTGTGTGTGTGTGTGTGTGTGTGTGTGTGTGTGTGTGTGTGTGTGTGTGTGTGTGTGT
>JAHTLZ010000010.1:66087566-66128152 GCA_023846285.1 Phrynocephalus versicolor
TCTCTCTCTCTCTCTCTCTCTCTCTCTCTCTCTCTCTCTCTCTCTCTTCAAAAAGAGAATTTTTCTTGTGCTCAGGCCAGGCTCTGGGAGCGTAGTCCCAAGCATGGGGAAGACAAAAATGTGTCACCTGAGCAGTCCTTCTGTCACCTGCAACTCCTTGGCCCATCCTCTTTCTCACTGAAACTCATCATCACAATTTTACCTAAGCTTTCTCTTCCCTGGTCTTTGGGAGACACTACCTCCATAAAATGTAAATGCTGACTAATTAAATTACTCGACTCAGACCTCAAAATATAGGGGTTGAGCACTTAGGCTTTTTCCAGTTTGTCTTGTTTCCTTTTGGAAGAACTGACCACAAATACATGTAGCTACTGTGTGACTAGTGTGGCAGTAGGCAGATAGACAGTCCACCTCCTTCCTTCCTTCCTTCTGCTTCTTCCAACTGGGTATGTAGATTGCTACTCTCGGGCCATCTTCCTTCCTCTTCTCTCTGAAATAACTTCTTGATTCTTACTGTTAAGTTTGGAAAGTGGCAGCTAGTGACTGTACATCCCTAAGAAGCAGCACTAAAGCAATGTGTTCTGCTTATAAACCACCTCATACCACTTCAAGTAGTATCTGGGTGGTTTCCAGTTTTAATTACAGTTTGCAGGCTACACATTTCACACACACACACACACACCACAAGCTGGGTACTCATTTTACCGACCTCAGAAGGATGAAAGACTGAGTCAAGGATGAGCCTGCTACCTGGGATTTAACCCCTACTGCTGCTCCACACGAGTTGCACATACTTCGAATGCAGTCACTCCTAAATTCCCCATAGCTACCAGTTTGGAATGTGATCAGCATGTGGTGTGATTTGGCAAATGAAACTATCAGCCATGGAATTGTTGGCTTTTGTTAATGAACCGTGGTTTTCGTCCCAACTGGGCCTTTCATTGGCCTCCTAGACCTACCTGAATTCTGAGCATGGCACATAAATAAAAAATTAGATATGGGGTGCATGTATAGTTCAAAAATCTGTTTTGATATGGTGATTAAATTCACTATTTTTTTCCTTATTCAGAAACAATTACTTTCTAGTAAAAGCAAACTCCAGAAGAAACACCATGTCTCCTTAGCTTCATCCTCTGGTGTTCATGTTTGTTTGGAGATGTATATTTGCATTTGCTTTGTTCGGATGTAATTGCTGTTTGAGAGGTGCTTAAGTGTAAGGTCAGTACTAGACAAAATCTGGGCATTTCAACCTGTATTGTATTCTTATGAATACATGGGTACACACAGGTTGCAAGTATCCTAGTGTGTTCCTTGTTAATCTCCCACCCTGCTTTTGTGTCCAGGTTTCAAAAAAACAGTCCAAATTTATACACATTTTTAAAAGCCAGCCGTGTGCGGGCTGTTTGATACAAGTGGCTCACCTCAATGCACACAGGCACGGAGAGGTGTGTAAAATCCTTCACCCAAAGAAAAAGCTACTTGCAGATTCTCCCTGTCCCTTCAAGCAGTGTTTTTTGAAGACACATTTGCCCGACTTTGACCAGAAGGTGGCGGAAAAGCCACTGCTTGGTATTTTCAATTTTGTAAAAGTTGATGATGTCAAAAGGCACCCATTATCAAACAAAAGTGGAACTGGGAACTGTGTTGCTTGTAGCTCATCATTCCATGCCCAGAGTGCATTGCTGGCTGCATATTACATTACACTTCACCTTACTGCTTTTTATCAAGCACAACTGCCCCTTATTGAAGTACATAGTGCCAGCTTTATATCTTTTGGTCCTGGACTAATTATGGGGTACAATGAAAGGGGCTCCCTTTCACCAGTTCCAACCAATAGGTCCATCTCACCTGTTGTGACGTGTTGTGAAAGACAAATTTTAGGTGGCTTGGCATTGGAGTGGGTATTATTGGAAGCTTGCAGAGGATCACGGTCCTACCGGTGTGTGTGTGTGTGTGTGTGTCCCCGTGTCCCCGTGTGTCCGTGTGTCCATTTCTCCACCATCACCTGGATTATCTGGGCCTCTTTGCTGTTCTGGCTTTTTGTTCCTGCAGGAATACCATCAATCGCAACAGGGAGGAGATGAAACAGCCTCCTCCGGTTCTTTTGTGAGCCAGAGCTGTCAGCTATGCAAACTTCAAATGCAGACGATCCTGGGTTCTTTTCTGGGTGTCTCTGCTTAGAAGGAGTAACCAATGAGAAAGATGCCTGCCTGAGGCTTTGCAGTGCTGCTACCAGTCCAAGTGGGTAATGCTGGGCTACACTGTCCAGCAGTCTTGCCCATGGTAAGGTGCTTCTGTATGTTCCTCAATAGAAATCGTGGCAGTGAGTGATATTTTTAGTAACGAAGTCCCACAATGCCTGCCTCACTCAAAACTAGATCAGCTAAAGTACATTGCTGTATGCTGCTTTTACCAGCTCATGATTTCCTTTGTTTTAGACAATGTGGAACCTGCCTCCCTGACTTCAGAGGTGAGGGAAACTCAGCCAAGCCCACTCTGCCTGGCCCTGTAGGGAGCTCTTGGGATGAGAGTGCAATCCATCTGCATGATGCTGGAAATACAGGCAATTACATCTAACACATATGGCTCACCAAAGAAGGCCCCCTGTTTGTTTGATTGTTGTGCTTCTCCACATGTCTGGTCAATGTGGCAGTAACAGTCATATTCCCAAGGACTTTGTAGTCATACAAGAGAAAAAAGAATGGGCGACAACTCAGTGGGTAGAGGCTATACACATAGATACAAGCCAAGAGTTTGAGCTGTGTGGGAGAAAGGAAACATACTATGGAAAACACTGCTCATTTTATAGCCTTTTGTTACACGATCAATTACGACAGTTACTACCTTCTGCTGCAGTATAAACTGCATATATTTTCCATGGAGAATATGAGTATTTGTACACGACCCCTAAACTCCGCCGCAAATGGCTCCCAGCTCCGGAGCTTAAAATTGTTTCTCCACCAGCTCCGGAGTTTACAGATAATTAAGTGCGACCACGCCCACCTAAGCGCGTCCCAGCATACTTTTCAGGTACCTGCTCTCCGGAGGTGAAAATTCCTGATGCGGATATAACGTAGTGACTGCCGGGCTCTCCTTGCTTCTGTTTGTTCTTTTTTTGCCCCCCGCCCCTTTAAGAGATCTGAATGCAGTGCCGGGATGGCAGAATGGAGGTGAGCGGCATTCTTTTCTTCCTTTTTTTCTCCCTTCCCTCACGCAGCCAGCAGCCAGGAGTGTGGAGGAGGTAGGAACGCAGGAACAGCGACAAACCCCTAAGATCTCTGGTCCGAATTTAAGTGGCCAGCGGATCTTAGGGGTCGTGTGAAAAGGCTCTATGATATCATATCACATTACCTTAAAGACCTGGATCTTTCGCGAGGACTTTGGCAACCTTCAAATTTTATTTAATTTTAATTTTTTCCCTTCTGTTTTTGCCCTGCCATTTTGCCAGTGAATTTTTACTGTAGTTTTATTATTATGATTATTATTACTACTTTTTTCTTTTCATTTTATTATTATTGTTGTTTTCTTCTATTTTTGTTACTATTGTTGCTGTAAACCACCCGGAGTTCCTTCGGAAGACGGGAGGTATATAAATAATAAAATATAAATAAATAAATAAATAAATAAATAAATAAATAAATAAATAAATAAATAAATATCATAACGGCAAAACTCTGATTGCTCCACTCAATAATGCCTTTTCAAAAGGGATGACCATGACCATGAGGCCTTCTGAAAAGGCCTCCTCCAGAAATTTGTCATTCACCGTCATTCTTCCATCAGGCGACCAAAGGCAGGGTACACTGCCAACAAGCCCTGGAGTGGCTTGGTGTCAACATGGTGGCTACAGCATCAACCTTGATGAAATCCCTGTTACTGTCACTGAAACGGATGTCCATCAGCAGTGTGGGTCATGCATCTCTGAATTCTGAAGGAACTGCAGAGATTGCCAGGACCGTAATGTGGAAAGGGGAAAAAATACTCACTTCTTATAATGGATGGAACCCCAGGCAAGTCTAGCCCTGGTCACATGGGGAACAGAAATCACTTAACAGGCTACAGAGCAGATTTGGCACAAAGAAAATAAGAAAATATCCACAGAAACACCCCAGTATGATTGCTAAATATATTTGATCATTCCTTCCCAATAGCAGGCAAGATCAAAAGCATTTGAGGATAGCTAGCCCATGTTTGGGGGCATAAGTATATGGGCATAGGTCTGGATTTGCCTGTTCTTTTCTGCACTTGCAAAGTACTGTGGTGGTGTTTCTAACAGAAAGAAAGAAGGCTAGAGCATTTGAATTCTCACAAAGCTCTGAATGTTTTTGGCAAGGCGCGGAGCACCATCAGCTGACCTGCTAAACAAAAACAAAGTTCGGGCACAAGGGTCAGTATTAGAATTCTGCTAGTACTTTGTATGTGAGGTGGGACTTTTCCAAACAACTTCCCTCCTGCATTTGAATATGGCCTGCCTGGACAACTGCTGAGCATTTGCAGACAGATCACTGGCCTTCCTTTATAGCAGACTGTCAGAATGTGACTGCCTCCTAATGAGTTGGACAACTACAACTACCCTCCTCAGTCAGCAAGTAGTCATCCAGTTGGGGGGAGGGGGCATTGTAATCCAATTCTTCTGGAGACCACCTGTGTGGGAAGGCTTCTGCACACTCTCTCTTGTCTATCCAGGCAAGTTGAAATCATCTCTCAGCCTTACAGGTGTGTGTATGCTACTAACTAATCCATTTTCTCCATATATCACAGGCGTTGGACTAGAATGTTGGAGGTCTAGGTTCAAATTCCAACTCGGTTATGAAGCTGGCCTTCCTCACAGGGTTCTTGTGAAGATATTGGGGGTTTGAGAACCATATAGAATACCTTGGGCTCAATGGAGGGAAGGTAGAGTGTAGCTTTAACAGGGAAATAAACAAATCGACTGGTGGCTCACCACATGTTGTTGGACTGCTATTCTTTTTGTTTGTGCTTGCTGGGTCTGGTCCCCAGTCCAGTAATATCTGGAAGGCCACAAGTTGTCTAGCAACTTGGATGCGATGACTTAATAAATAGAGTTGTGCTATCCTGATTCAAGGGCTGGCAAGGAGAGTGGTTTGGGAAAGGAGCAGAACTATTCCAGTGGCCCTGCTGCGCAAAAGGCTCTTGCTATCTGTTGAGCCCCTGACATCCCTCTGTGATGGAGCTCCATCAACAGGGCTTTCTTCCAACACTATGCACTGTCATTGACCTCCTCCCAACTCTGCCCTGTTCGCAGCTATCTTTGAGGCATTGGATGTTCAGTGTCTCTGGAACCCCACCCAGCCTGATCAGCCTGAGATGAAGTGAAGTGAAGTCTGCTCCCGGCTGATTAACATGCTTAGGTACAGCATTGTGAGGACCTGGTTGTTTATCACGGATGGAGTACTGCTGGCTTCATGATCACTCATGGTCTCTGAAACATCTTTTTGAGTTCCTTGTAGCAAAAATAAGAAAAGAAAAAGAAAACCAGCCGATGAAAGCATACACTCTGGCCCTTGTCCTTCTTGGAAAAGCTTGTCATGGCAATCAAAAGGAAACTGTTCAGGCTTCATAGATTGATGGCATGTTCTTCTGCTGGGGTAGGAAGAAATTGGAGGTCCTCTGAGCTTTATTCACACTGGATACATTTTGGGATGAAGGAAGCGTTCCTTGGAATTGCCTGAGAGGAAGATAAAGAAACACAACTCTTTGCAAACCACATGAGATCTCCAAACCATCCTTCTCAGATCTGAGCCTTGGTTAAATTCATTAAGACATTTCAGACACAGATGCCCTTGCTAGGAAAGATTTTGCACATATAATGCACCTCATATTATGTGAGCAGACAATATTGGGATATTTATCCCCAGGCAGTGGAGAGGATAAGGTAGCAGTGAGAGTGGCACAGCCAAGGAAAAATTTGTGGAATCGGCCCTTAGTCATTCCTTTGCAGAGAACTGACATAGAGAACAACAGAGAATAATTTCCCTACTAGAGAAGACAGAACAGAGAGTAACCGGGACTGGAGCGCCATGCAATACTTTTCAAGAAAACGGACCAGGTAGTGGGTGATATTAGAGGCCTGCTGTTGGAGATGGTAGCTCTTTCCCTCTTGCCCCCATTTCTAAAAATTCTTAGGTTTTCAGCATGTTTAATGCAGCCTAGGAATTGAAGTCCACCTCTAAGTGATAAAGTCCCATGGAATGCAGGTAGGGCTATAGTTTATCTGTTGGCAGCAATGAGAAATGTGGAAGATAATTGTTAAAGACAACAGCTGGTCATTTTAGCTCAGCGAAGCACTGTCATGCCTCAAATGCTAGTGTCGGCAAGGTGAAGGGGCCGAGAAAGAGAGTCCAGGGCACCAAAGACTCCTCAGACAAGGTGAGGCAAGGACAATTGTTTCCATAGTGAAATTTCTCAGCAGATATCCATTAGAGGTCAGGAGTTTTGCCCACCTTGAAATCTTCTTGGGAAAAATGACCGGGAAGGAATGATAAACAGTATACCTGCTTTCCAGAAGACGCTGGACGGGACTTCATGCAGCTCTTGCAAAGGTACATCTGCAAAATGGAGCCCTGGTCCAGGGGGAAAGGAGCGTCAGGGGAACTATTTGCAGCAGTGAAATGGCAGTCAGGAAGGAGAGGGTTAAGAACCATTTCTTTCCCATCCCTTTTTTGTCCTGTTGCTTTCTCTCTCAAAGCAGGACCTTTGACATACATTTGTGTGTGAACTGTTGGGAGAGACAAGGGCTCCCTAAAAGCCAAATACACATCTAGCTGTGTTGATTAGGCTTGTTCCTGACAAGACAAGAAGACACTACCATCTGTGAGTTTGTTGTCCTTGTGGAGGTCAGGAAGAGAGGCAAACATTTGCAGCTCATATTTGTTTTGGGTTTTTTTTTTTTTTGCCCCTTCCACGTGAGCAGGCCTCCCGTCTCTTTGCCTGTGCCAGTTCTCCTTGGTGCCTGGACACTTTCTGCTGTAGTGAAACACTATTTCTATACATGTGTTTACAAGCCGGATGTCAGATATACCTGCAAGGCAAGGTCATCACTTGCTTTGCAGGTACATCTGACAACCTGAAATATTGGGACAAAACTATAGACTAGGCACAATTGTGTGGCTGCTTTCCTCTGGGGTTATTTCAAACCAAAGTCAACTGATGGAGGAGGGAGGTTGAGATTAGCTTACAAAGCCCTAAATGGCCACCTTCTACATAATACCAGGGATTTAAGATCAGCCTGGCTTCTGCTTGTGGTGCCCCAGGGCTGTGTAGCCCACAGGGCTGCTACAACATAGCAGGTCCTTTTTGGTGGTGGCACCTCAGTTCTGAAACCTTCTTCTAGTGAAGTCATTCTCAACCTTTTGTTGGCCAGGGCTATAAACACAATGTGAAAGAAATACAGGTCAAATCAGGATTGTATATGTTGCATAACAAACCTTATAATAGTGGTGGTGAACCTTTGGCACTCCAGATGTTTTGGACCATAACTCCCAGAATTCCAAGCCTGTATTCCCAATAGCAAAGGACTGTGGGAGTTGTGGTCCAAAACAACTGGAGCGCCGAAGGTTCGCCACCACTGCCTTATACGGTGGTGTGTGAAGAATTGTTTTTTCAGTCTGTGGCCCCCTTTAAATGTGCCACCCACCTGCAAAGGGTCCATATGGCCCATGCAAAGAATGGCCTGTTCTAGAGAACTCTTGTCTTTCAGACGCCTCATAACAAGCTATTGGTATGTACACTCTTTCAAGACATTAGCATGTATCTAATTTGTCCTTCACTACTTCTTGTTTATACTGTATTGATATTACCATGATCAACTTATGGCTGGAGAAGTGGAGTCATACCCACACCCTTATTTGGGGTTGACATACTACTAGTTCTACATGCCACTGGTGGCTTCTGTTGTACTGTATTTTACCAGCCACTTATAAATTTGTGGTTTTAGATTTTATGATTTGCTGTTTTCAGATACGTATTTGTAATGGGCAATTTTGCACATTTGAGTTTGTATATATTGTTAGCTATCCTGAGCTGTTATGTGGAAAGGCAAAATAATTAATCTTTTTCCTACCAATCTCTACTTATGTTGAGGTCAAGTTAAAGAAAAGTTGGATTATTCTATTCCGTGCTAGACATATAATAAAGTGATGTGACCTGAAAAAATTACATTTTGTCTCAGGATGTAGTAAGAAGCAAATCAATAGAGTTATTCCTTACTGAAAATAAATTGATGTGTAAGTCTGGCAGTTTTGGAGCTGTGAGTCATTAATGAGGATTCAGATAGTACTAGGAGCTAGTTTGGGCAATCTCTGGACAACTGTTGACTCGAAAAGGGACAATTGCAAAGGCTGCTGCTGTAATGGAGGCAAGGATGCCAGTTTTAGGAACCAAAGCTACAATTGCTTTCATCCTTGGAGTAAGAGCAGACAGAGAAGCCCCAACAACACAGCATAGGCAGGTTTCACTGGAAGAACCCTCAGTGGAGACATGGGATGCACAGAAGCAAAGAAATCTCACATGCATTTATCTATGGGGAATAATACACAGGCATGACTGAGCCCAAAGCTCACCTGATGACATGGTACAGATACAAAAATAAAAAAAAGTCCTGCAGCAGAAAACTGTTGCAATGCATACAAATAACATAACCACTCTGTAAGCTAAGAAATATTCACAAGAGGAAGTGCAAGAAAGATGCAGCCTCCCAGAACTCCATGGAAGGCTGGGTGGGATGGGAACCCTTCCTTATTATGTATCTAGATAAGCATGGACCACTGCACTGAAAACAGCCCAACTCCCTTCGAAACAAGTAGAGCAATGAGTAAACACAGACTGGACAGGGTTCACATTCACCTGGTCAGGTGAATGTGAACTCTAAAGAAACGGATTAACATTTAGAACGAAAATGTGGGATGTTTAGGACCAAATCAGTACAAGTCAGAGCTAACAGTGGAGTGTTAATTTCATGCAGAGCTGTGTGTCTGTTGAATGCTATGACCCAAGATCAAGCATAGGCCATTCTATAGATGAAAGCGCAGACCTAGCCCAAGGGATGGCAACATGTATGCTCTGGGGCCAATTAAAAGGCTGCTCATGGTAAGTCAGCCCATTGAATATGTTTACCTTTTAAGGCTACTGTAATAGAACCAGTAGAGCCAACTAATCAAATGCCACAGAGAGAGTTCCTTTAGCTCTCAAGTAAAAACTCGAGGAAGAATGAGAACACCGGGAATCTGTTGGGTCACTGAGAAAGTACAGGTTATCTCAGACTAATAGAGAAGAAATATGGGTCACTTAGTTTTGGCCTGAATCCCAAAGAACTTAGCAAACACATAACGAAGAATAGCTTGCTGTCCCAACAAGCAGGAGATTTCCTTTGACAAGACAAAGTTACTTTAGGATTCTTGTAAATATCATTAAACAAAACTAATTTATAATTGTGTACAATTGAAACACATTTGGGGCAATAATGTCTCTGCAGACTGCTGTTTGACAGTACAGTTGCCCACCCTAAAGTATACCACAGGTCTTATTACAATACCAGTCTAGAGGAGTCACTTGTACTAGGTTACATGCCACCTTCCTTAGAGGAAGTCCTATGGAAAGATAGCCTAAGCAGTAACATCAGGTTTTAGGAGTATGAGGTAAAGGAATGAAAGTGGATAGACCCAGGGGGAGTGGTAGAAGATACGTGCTGGTGACCTCTGTGAGACTACCTCTAAAATAAGCTTTCAGTTTGATTTCTGATGTTTGTCCTGGGGCAACCCCGGAACCAGAACCCATTAAGAGGATTAGCTTTTTACCTTAAATAGTGAAGCTCACAAAATTGGTAATAATTAGCCAAGCCACATTACAAATCCCACCTAGCTGTTTTATTTTCTACACGTATAACGAGCCCTAACTCTGATGCACCAAAACTATAACATCTTTTAAAACTTTCATAATAACAGCAATTTATGTATGCATTTTCCCCGGACAATTTGTTTGCTCTGCATAATTCAGCAGCCGCCATCAGATGACATCAGCCATCTTTGTACACATATGATGTTGCTTACTTTAAACAATGTAGTTACTTCATGACATTCTGATTGTTCTGTAAATTGGGGAAAGGACCCTACAGCCCTTGGGCCAAATTAATGAAGCCACAAAGAGTTCAAATGTAGTTTGCGAAGATCTAGGGATGCCTGCCAGCCTCTGATTCCTCCTCAAACTCTACTGATATCTTACTAACGTCTGCCTCCTCTGTAGAGAAAAGGGGGAAATACCCTATGGGAGAGAAGGGCTGAGTAACACCACATGTGAGATGGCATATGGAGAATGCTGCCCAGCCTATGATGTAATCTGGTCTGCCAGTCTGTTCCTGTGGGGCAATCCAGCCCACTGGCGCCAATGGATGTCACCACCTTCGTGTAAACAAAACATATGCAACAACGGCAAAAGAGTTAGCCATCCCATGTTTCCATGATGCAGTTGGGCATTTTTATTCACTTGTTTGATTCATTTGCCCTCCCATTCATGCAGAGCACTTATCTTGCCAATTTAAAGCACAGAAAAGTAAAATAAAACACAAGAAAACAGCAATAAGGTTACAGAGTGAAACAAATGAACAGAACAAATTAACCCAGTTATCCATACATGGTGGAGTAACGCTTCCGTATAGTAAGCCAAGGCAAGGAAAATCAAACAGGGTGGCAATGAAAGCCCTCTCTGAAGAGGCACTATGGATGTGCTAGAAAATCAAGCACAAATTGAAGGCCTAGGACAAAAGGCAGCTTTTTCTGAGTTTTCCTTTCACTGGGCTTGTATAGAGCAAACACTTCGGCATCGCAATAGAGATCGTTTACCCATTCCTTGCCTAACCACACATTCATAAGGGATCCGGTCCTCCAAACCAAATTAACCACGTCAGGAGGTTTGACATAATGTTTGCACTTCCTGCTTGCCTGGGCTTGCTAAACCGGGGGGGGGGGGGACATGCTTTCCTAGGACTGGGCAGGCCACAATATATGGTTCTTGTTCAGCATGGATGGAAAATAATGTGTAAAGCCTCTTTTATCCACTTGCATTCACAGAACATTTCCCTATGGCCAAGGAGATCACCCATGCATGAACTACTAGGGTAGTAAATGCACCTGCCTGTTGGCATGCCTCTGTGTTAATACTGCTATATATCTCCTAGCATAAGAGCAGGGAAATTGCAACACATGGGCCTCATGTTGACTTGACCTTTGACAGCTTTTTAAAGGTGCCCTTTAAAGGATCTTGTCTGGCACAGGGGAAGTTTTAAATTTGCCCCTCTATTGTTGTGCATTTTGGTGTGGACCTTAATGGATCTGGGAGGCAGTAAGCCCCTCTTGGGGTGTCCCTGGACTATTAGAACCTGGCAACCCCATCTTAAGAGCCCTTGACCCCTCCTCTTGAAATCACAGTAAACTGTCTATACAGGCAGGATGTAAAAGGATTGTTAGTTCAGTATTTTACTAGTTTGTTTTTTTATTCATATTCTGCCTTTCTCCCAATATGGGGACTCGAGGTTGTTCACAATCAGTATTACAGACAATGGAATTAAAAACATAATAAGTTAAAAAGTAAAAAAAAAAACCAATTAAGCTACATGCTTATTAAAATACAATTGAATAATTAAAAGCAAGTAAATATTAAATCTAGCACAAGTGTAAGTAGAGATTTGGGGATTCAAACATCATTGTTGAAAGTCTCCCTGAAGCAGTGGGTTTTCAATTGTTGGTGGAAGGATAAAAGAGTAGGTGGCCAACATGATCTCCCAGAGAGTATCCCAAAGCCTGGGAGCTACCACAGAAAAGGCCCTCACCCATGTACCCATCAGCTGTTCCTGTACTGGCAATGGGGCCCAGAGGAGTCCAACCTTTATATTGAACCTTTCTTCTGGAGGAAAGTAGCACATGTGGCTTTTCTACTCCCACTTTATATTCACACTAGCCATGTGAGACACAGTAGATTGGGCTGAGAGACTGTGACTGGTCCAAGTTCACCCTGTGGGGATTCTAATTGAGTCAGAAAGCTGCTAATCACCCCCCCACACACACACACGGGTCAGCAATTAGCAGTTTCCCGACTCAATTAGAATGAATTTCTCCTACAGGGACCCCCTTTGGAGTTTAATAACTCAGCCCCCTGAACCCCAAACCTCTCCAAACTTTCGGAGGCTTACATGGAAGAGCTTGAGGAAGCTCCCCTGAGATTTTGGTTCCTCTAGGATGTATTGTTTTGTTCCTAGAGGAAAAATGGTGTTTTATTTTATAACAAAACACATCCTACAGTTTTGTTACTAAAACAAAATGACAAACCAGTGTTTCGTTTTTCATTTCCTGCCCATCTCTATTCCCTGCAGATCCAGCACCAGCAATTGTGGCCTGGGGTGGATGGGAGAATGACAGTATGAATGTCTTCTCCTTTGTCCTCCTTTTTGTAGATTCTGAGGCTAGCAGAGAAGCCGGAACCAGGGCCACTGCCTATACCCCAAGATAAAATTAGCAAAGTCAAAAGCACAAGTTCACTCAGGAACACACGTTCAATTTTAATCAGGAAAATGGAGTTGCAGGGAGGAACAGCCTTCTAGCGCATCTTATTTAACCCATGCTTATGTGTGCTGCAGCCACTCCAGTGCATTTCAGATATTTCTTAACCAGGATCTGCTGATTTATCAGTCTGAGATACCCTGTGCAGGGGACAGAAAGTCAGGAGAGACTGAGAAGGAGATAGACACGGTACAGAGAACTACCTTGTTCATAAGGGAGACGTGTTACAAATTACAATGGAACAACGGGGCATGACTGATAAACAACACACTGTATATTCCAAAAATAACTTTGATACATATCTGCCTCCCTGTCTCTTCTCATTGGGGAGGTAGCTTGAAGTAAACAAAGATAGGTCTCAATGTTTCAGTGTGTGCTGTTAAGTACAAACACACAACTCAATGGTGATCCTTATTGATGGGTGCTGTCAGGTCACTTTGTACTTCAGACAACCCCAGTACAGTTTTTGAGGTTTGTAAGGAGCTCAAGGAGTGGTTTGCCATTACCTCGAACCCATTCAGTTTGTGCTGCATATATACTGCCTCACAGTGCTTTAATAATGATGATGATGATGATGATGATGATGATGATGATGATGATGATGATGATAATAATAATAATAATAATAATAATAATAATAATAAATGTGGATCATTGATGTTGCTATACCAGGTTGGTAGAGTCACCGAGAAACAACCTGAAAAAATTACTCGATATCGGGATCTGAAAATTGAACTTCAGAGACTCTGGCACAAACCGGTACAGGTGGTCCCTGTGGTAATCGGCACACTGGGTGCGGTGCCTAAAGAGCTAAGCAAGTATTTAGAAGAAATTGGAGTTGTTGTTGTTGTTGTTGTTGTTGTTGTTGTTGTTGTTATATACCACCCATCTGGAAGAAAGCCACTCTGTGCAGTTTACAACATAAATGATCATGTCACAGATAGAGTATGACTAAAACATAGCAAATCATTACAGATCTAAAGCAATACAATTGTAGAGAGGACAATTACAGAAAAGAAATGTATTTATTAATCTGCACGTGCAAAACAAACCCTGTTTGTTTGTTTTTTTTTAAGAAAAGAAATAAAGCTCTCTCTGGGTGTGTTTCAAGTTAATTATGCAGGCTACACATTGCTGCCCTCCCCACCACCATCAAGCTGGGTACTCATTTTACTGACCTCAGAAGGCTGGAAGGCTGAGTGAACCTTGAGCCAGCTACCTGGGATTGATCCCCCAGATCATGAGCAGAGTTTTGACTTCAGTACAGCAGTTTAACCACTGCACCACTACAAGATAAGAAATTTCTGAAATATCTGAAACGAATAGGACAGCTATCCAATCATTGGGTTATAGCTTGCAACTAAGAAAGTGGGAAAAGTACACATATTGGATAATTTATCCATTTTAAAATGTCATTGGAATAATGCCAGTAGGGTGTGTACGGGGGCAAGAAGAAAGCAACTGTACAAATTTCTAAAATGTCTGCAGACATGAGGAAGGCAGTCAGAAGTAAAACAGGGCAGTTTAGCTAGTCAGAAAGGGATGATAAAAGCTGTTCCTGGGCAAGTTCTTCCTTCTAAGAAGCTATTAAAGATCAAGTTGTCAAGCTCAGTTTTATTTTCCATCGGCACACCTCTGGTGAAAGAGTAATGTTCTGTTCAAAGGAAGAGAAGCATGTATTAAAGAATACCTGTGTTGAAGCATTCATCACCTCTTGAGGTAATTGGCTACATTGCCAAAAGCTGGATTCTTGAGCCCATTGTCGTGTCTCCTGCACGCTGGGATGATCGAGAACAGATCCTGCTCTTCCTCTGTATGACAGCCCTTCAAATATTTGAAAAAAATGCTCAATCTTCTTTTCTTTCAGCTAAATATGCCCAATTCTTTCAGTCTTTCAATAAAACCATGAAATAATAATCTTCCTACAATCATCCAACTTGTTTCTAATTTCTTACTTGCTTTTAATTTCTTGCTTCAATTTGTTAAAGCCATCCAAATTCTTTGGGATACTTGCTTCAATTTGTTAAAGCCATCCAAATTCTTTGGGATATTTATAAACAAACATTTAATAGGCTTTTTAATATGAATATCAATTTTTCCTAATTATCTCCTTTTCATTTTTATCATAACTAAACAACATCATTTCTGATTTATGCCAATCTCTCTAGAAACCTATTATCTCTAAAATTCTTTTAAATGTGATTTTACCCAATCAATAACTGTTAATGGATTCTCTGTTCTTAATGAAATGTCATCAGTAAATAAACTAATCTTAGTGCTATCCTTAATACCTATAACACAAATAAATGTATCTTCTCGGATAACATTTGCTAACAGTTCTATAACTAAAGCAAATATTGGGGGAAGGGGATATCTCTGTCTAGTTCCTCAGCCTGGGAAATCTGTTATTTACTAGCACATATGTAATGTTCTCTGGGAAATGCTTCATCTCCCACTGGAATAAGACCTTCGCTATGGCAAAGACGGAGCTGTTGGTGTCGGACATTAAAGCTTGTAAATACTTGGCATGTCGTGAGTAGAATGCTTTTATCTCTCTATGCAAAGCTTTTCCTTGGTATTTGGAAATTTTTCAAACAAGCACTAAACCCCCTTAATCTGAGGAAGCGGCTTTTAGCAAAGAAGGGGTGAATGTTTTTGAAAGACAAGCAAAGAAATGATTGTTTTCACATTATTTTATGAACTTGCTTTTCTGCCTATTGCCTTCTTGTGGAAAAATATTTTATGCCTTTACTGCTCTTTATATGTGGTGGATTTAAAGATAAAATTTAAAGGAAACCACGTTATACCTCTGTGCTTTCTATATGTTGAATTTAAAGATGCAACTGTAAGAGCAGCGTTGGGAAAGCTGTTTCTTCAAAAAATATCATCTGACCTTGGAATAACCACATGTTTTGAAAACAAAGCTTGAAGGCTGTTCCTCACTGCTTTGGTTTCAATCTAGTCTAGTAATTCTCCTCGTATTGCTCTTATTTCAAAACTAAGTGGCAGAAACGATTACAAACAATATTAACCCTTTCTTGTGAGCTATAAACACAATGGATTGGGATAACATCTCAGAAGAAGATTTTGTCAACATAATTCTATGCGGTTTCCAAAAAATTATAGATATCTACACTGACTCAACCTCTGAAGATACAGAGATCTTCAATTCTGATAAAGACGCAAAGGCAAAACAGAGACTGGAATGCAGTTTGCAGATTACTACAACAGCAACTGTGTAAGATAGACCTCAAGATGGAGTGGTGGATATCACTGGGTCTCTAGAAAAAAACCTGAAAATGGGCTCTGATCAGGAGATTGAGGAAAAACAAACAGCTGATCTTAATCTACAGACAAACACAACAAGATTGATCCAGGATAAATCTTTGGCTATGCCAAATTTACAAAATATGATAAATGTATCTACTGAAATCAGCCCGAGTCAAGAGGTTGAACCAGAACACAAGGTGGATCTTAACATGAATACAAATGTGTCAGAAATGGTACAGGCTGGGCCCTTGGATGTACCAGGTCCATGGAATATGATGAGTGCATCTCTCTTCCTTGTTGTGGGTGCCAAAAAGAGGAAAATTTGGGACTTTTTCAGTGGTAGCATGGCCATAAAGATTACTATCAAGATAATACAACAACCCATGAGGATGATTGATTTGGCAAGGGGGAAGCAATCTGTGAGGATGTGGGGGTGGGGGGCTTGGCAGGAAAAGGGAAAATTGAAAAAAATAACTTCTGGCTTAGTGAATTTATTACATAAAATGCTTTCTGTATTTTGATTGTCTAAGGCTACTGGTTAATTGGTATGATATGGGAAACGGAAAATGGAAATGTGAAGACAAACTTGATATATAAATAAATGTTAATATGTTAGATTTTTTTAAAAAATAGAGGCAGTTGGGTATAGAAAAGAATTTCTATGCATAAAGTGAAACATACAGACCAGGATGTAGCTCTCTTAGCCCATAATGTATCAACGTGAATTAGAGATGATTGCTGAAATTAGCCAAATATATCAATTGCTTAGTATCGAAGTGCTAAATAGCAAAACTGAATAGATTGTTGAGATTAGATAGGCTATATGCTTTGTATTAAAATAGATGTAAGGAAAGTTAGATAGAACAGGGATGAGATAGTAAGGAAACTAAGTATGGAAGTATGGTCATTCAAGCTGGAAAAGGAGATATGAATTATACTGGGTTCAAATGTTGGGGAAAACTGTGATTGAATCAGTAACACAACAGGAGAAAAGCAGTATATTTGTTCTATGTAAATTAGTGTAGAAAATAAATAAAAATACAGTGGTACCTCAACTTATGAATTTAATCTGTTCCAAATGCATGCTCTTAAGGCGAATTACTCTTAAGTAGGGATACCTATCTAAAAATTGAAAAAAAGTTAAAGGATAAAAAAATGAAAATTTGTAATCTAAGATTTGTAAGGCAGCAGTTAAAACACAACAGTTTTCTGCTCTTAACTTGAATTGCTCTTAAGTCAAGCTACTCTTAAGTCAGGGTACCACTGTATATATATTGTATATAATTGAGTATAAACCTACTTTTTCAGCCCTTATTTTTGGCTGAAAAAATGCCCTTGGCTTATACTCGAGTCAATAAGTTTTCCCAGTTGTGGGTGGTAAAATTAGGTGCTCAGGCAGCTTGGGGAGGGCAGCAAAGGACATGTCCTGATCGGGCGAGCAATAGCGGTGCCTCTGCTTCCCATATGATTCCAATGAGGTGGTTTAGGGGCACCCCCCTTGGAGCTTCATAACTCAGCCCCCTTATCCCCAAATGTTTCCAAAATTCAAGGGATTCCCTAAAATCACTTTCTGAAGGTACCCCTGCTACTTTGATGTCCCAATGTAAGTAATTTTTGAATGCATATGCACTCAAAATTGGAGCACTGTGGTCCAAGGAAGAAGATGTCAATGTCAGGGCTGTGCTGAGCAGGGGCTCCTGGGAAAGCAACGGAAGTGCCAGGCTGCAGACCAGAAAACTGTCCCTTTATGGCTTTTGTTGTGGAGGGCAAAGAGGTACCAGTAATTACTTCAGTGCAGTGCCAGCAATGGAATTACTAGCCACTCCCATCCCAGGGGCTCTTAGAGGAACCCTGAACATTTCAGCTAAGAGTAGTGGGCAACAATCTGGAGTGATGTTTAGGGAGATTGGTAGGAAGAGGGTGTATTTTGTGCTGTGTCTGTATGCTGCCCAGATACATGTCTTATTTTTATTTATTTATGAATATTTTTACCCCACCTTTCTCCTTGGAAAAGGACTCAAGGTGGCTTACAATAATGAGGGACAATATAGAGCCTAGAACATTTAAGACCTATTCAAGTTAAGGACGGGGAATTAGGAGAGGCATCTTAGAACATTAAAAGGTAACATTAAAGCTACAAAGAGCATGCAAAAAGGAAAAAAAATCCATTATGAGTGGTGGAAACTAACAGGGAAAGGACCCAAGTCTGCGATTTGGTATCACAGGCCCTGGTCTGCCTTGTAATCTGTTTCGTGGCCGTGTTACTCATCGCCGTAGCTCACAAATTTGTGTTCTGTGGAATGAGAGGTAGACCAGAAGATTATGAAATCCAAAGAGTAATTTTGTGTTTTGGAGTGCCTATTTTATACTTACCATAGCTTGATTCACTGCTCTTTATCAGAAGGTGCAAGAGCCTCAGTGACAAGGAATCCTTGCGTCCAGGCAAAAACATTCATGGGCTATGCTCCAAATTGTGACAGGTGGTTTACTGCACTACTCTGGTGATGTGCCATTATCCTTTTCTTTTCTTAGATTCCACATCCCATTCTGGGACCTCTAGGTGCAAATACCACATGAGTGGATAGTGGAGTAATGTGACCCTGATCCCCAAACTGTCAGGAAACAATAGACGGCTGGCCACAATACATTTGCTTGAGGGGTGACAATCTCTGCCACCTGTTTGGGCTTTGGGTTCTTCCAGTTCTGATGAGGCTTTTGGCTGTAGGGGAACACTCTTGATCTAACTCCAATTTGTGTACAACAAGGAACACAATATAAAGTATTCTTAATGACATCTTCACCAGGTTATTAAAGCCAGTGAGACTGCTTTGTAAGAAACCATATCTTCATCATAACTGATATTGGCCCCATCATTCTTCATCTGAAGAAGTTGGTGGTATCAGTCTTGTTGTTCCATGATTCCCCCCCCCCCCTTGATATGAGGTGTGCCTGAAACAGCTAGAGGTGGCTTCCTAAGTGGCTAAGCTGCACCCCACACCACCTTCAGTCTCTGTCCTAGGCTGAGAGTCAAACAGCTCCCGGAGAGCAACAGCCGTGGCTAACTAAAATAATACTGTGTCCCAGCCAGAGAAGAGCCTGGCTTTTATTGCAAATGACTTCATCAGTGCTAATGAATGTGTGAACCTGCATTCTTTTCCCTGCACTGTTTATATATGCAAGCACGCTGTTGACACAGATCTCTTAATCCCTTCTCTCTGTCCCATGGACTGTGCTTGTACAATAGCAGCCCAGAGCCTATTGCTGGCATGGCATTTTACTTCACTGCTGAAATGCTTTTACCTCAGACTCGCTGACCAGTTGCTGACAGGGTGTTATTGGCAGCGAGGGAGCAATGAGATGTTTTGCTGGGCATGTGAACTGTGCAGAATGGTTAAAAGATTGAAAGGATGAGGAGAGAGGGAGAGAGAGAGAGAGAGAGTATGCAGACTCTGAAAAAGCTCTTAAATACCCAGGAAAATTTTTGAGACACTAGGCAACTTAACTTGGAACCAGCTGGTCTTCCTTTTATGTTACTTCTTGTCCTCTCTAGTTGATTTGTTTCCCTCACTGTGTGGAATGCGAGGAAACTTTATATTCTATGAAGACTGGATATTAGTAGTTTGTAGCAGCTCTTAGTGTTCATAGAAATGCAACAAAAGCCAAACAAAAGGAAGAAAGGATATGCAATAAAAGCATGTTTTAGGAGCTAGTCATTCTTGTGTTTCTAATGATGGGGAAATCAGGTCAGTTCTTCCTCTTCCCGGTTAGTTTTCTCTGTCTATTCCACCGTATTGTATCTTTAAAACTTTCCACTATAGCAGAAAATAAATATTGAGCTGCTTAAGGTTTTTACAGACCTGGAACTGCCTGCACCTTCCCCCTAATTTGGACAGGAAAGTGTCAGCAGCCATGGGGTATGCTGCCGACAAGTGCTACTGTATATGCCAGATGTGGGGAGGGCGGGATCGACAGCCTTTGGAAAAGAAGAGGAGGCTGAAGGGAAGATCTAAGCTAGGAAGGTCTCTTCATGGTGAAGTATAAGTAGACCTGATAAAAGTTCCATTTTGCAGAAAGGAACTCCCAGGAATGCTTGGGGCAAAGCTACAAGTTGTGTAATCCAAAAATAAAAGTAACATAACCAAGTTCTGCTTTCAAAGCTGTTGAGTTTGTCAAGATGGTGGAAACCTCAAAAAGCCCACTATCCTTTCAATAGAACTTTCAGAGTAAGATGCAGTCAGACAGCAAGAAAGGCCCTGGTCTGGTTGCATTGGAAGGGTTGCTTTTCAGGAAGCAATCTCTCATCAACTGACCTTTCCATCTGTCTCCCACCTGGCCACAAAAAGTAGAAGCCCTACAGCTGGGAAAAAAAAAGATCCAATTTGGGCATAGACTAGCATCAGGATGGAGCAGTTTTCGGTACATCATGTGATTGCTGGGAAACAGATCACACCCAACTATGATCCAAAATGTGATCACACCCTAAGATAACAGAAGTTATTTATGCAGGAGTAAATTGATGGCTTCACTCCCAGGGAACTGTTACAGGGGAAAGACTTTTCCCCCTCAGAAAATGATTTCAGCAACGCCAGCCCAAGACATATTGCAGTCTGGTACAAAAACAACAACAACACAATACCTTCTTGTAGGCTTGCTCATTGTTTACTTCTTGGAGGTTCCTGTTAGAGGATCCCTCTGAATAGCAGAGCAGCAACAGTGGTGCTTCCTGTATGAATGTATACTCACTTTACTTCTCTGTTCTCTGAAGCAAAAACAAATTGAGGATGAGCTTGAAGTGAAATTATTTATCAATATTTTTTAAGAAAATACTTTCATAGTGGGTTAACTCGTTCTAAACCAGAGTCATCTTCTAAACAGGTCAAGGGTGAACATAAATGAATGACAGAAGCATATTCAGAGCATCAGTTATATTCTGCTTTGTTGGCTGTTTAAAGATAGAATAATACAGTCTCAATGCATGGGACAGTTGCAGTTGAAAGACTCTTACAGCCCATGAATAACTTAGTTGATATGGTAACTTCCATTGGACCAAACTGTCTGCTGGCCACAAAGTCAGCCTTCTCAACACTACACAGCTGTTCACTAAGCAAAATAATCAGAACAAAATACAAAGAAGATGGCCTGTGCCAGACTGCATTAGTTAATTATTAACACATCAAACGTTCTGAAACAAAAGAGAACATTTTGTGTAAAAGGATTAGTGTACCAAAAAAAGATTAGATCGAGTACCTAGAAGCATCATTGTTAAAGACAACGGTCAGATTCACAGTTCAAGTATTTAATAAGAAGTATGGTTCTTGTGAAGGTTACTTCAATGATATAAAGGATGTTAGGGATCTGGTCCTATCCTGGAACTCTGAGGTTAAATCCAGCTTTCTGTTTTGTAATGTTGGAAATAAAAAATAACATCCAAAATCTTATCGGATATTTACGTATATATAAGGGAAGATGTGGAAATAACCATAGCTAATTGCAGCTAATTGATAAAGTCCCTGATATGTGCTGGATAGAGATGGGTGTTTCGTTTCAGAAGCGAACTGGTTCTGAAACGAAACACACCAGCACAGCTGGCACTCAGAACGCAGTCCCACCTTCTGGAATGAAATAAACCACTGTCTTACCTTGCTTTAGTTTGCACTGGGTGAAATTCCTACCAGGTAGCAGCCTCCAATGCATAATCTTCCCCTCTCCCTGGTGCTGGCCAATCAGAGAGGGAAGCAGGATTATGCAAGTCCTTGCACAGCTCTTGATTGGCCAGTGCCAGGGAGAGGGAAAGATGACAGGTTGGAGGCTGCTTCCTAGTTGGAATTTCAGCCAGTGCAAGCTATGGCAAGGTAAGACTGGTTGATTTTGTTCCAGAGTGTGGGACTGGGTTCTGAGCATTTCTTCTAAATTGTACCTTGATCAACAAGCAATGTCTTGATATGCAAGAAGAGAAGCAGGTCACATGATCACAATTGATTTTGTTCCAGAGGGTGGGACTAAGTTCTAAGCATTTCTTCTAAATTTTCCCTTGATCAACAAGCAGTCTTGCTATACAAGGACAGGAGTAGATCACATGAGCACAATTGATCCAATGGTAGCTCTCCCTCCCTCCCTCCCCCTTCTGGATTGTGGGTGTCTGGAAAGTTCCATCTCAAGCAGCCTCCAAAGAAGAGTGAGGAGAGAAAAATAGAGGCCTCCCTTGCACCAGCCAGGAACATGCAGTTAGGGTTTTATTTTTCTTTATATTTATATTTTTATTTAATTTGTTTTCAACATTCTTTCTTATTTTTTCAAACCACTTCTTTTTTGTATTAAATAATTTTATTGGTTTTAGGGGAAGGTGGAGGGGGGAAAGGGGAGGAAGGAAAGGGGAATACAATATAAAAAGTTACATTGAGTATATCAAATCAAAAATAACAATTATACATGCCAAAGTATCACAGAGTAATATCAAAGTACTAGTAAGTTTGCTACTTCTTGCCATCTTTTTTGGAGATCTCTTCATAGTCTCCCTTCAGAAAACCGGAGAGCCTGTCGATTTTGATACATTATCTTATCTTTTCATGAAGGTTTCTCTCTGTTGGCGCTTCTGATTGTTTCCAAAATTTTGCATATAATATCCTTGCTGCAACTATTACATGATGGAGTACATATTTTTGGTCATAAGAGATATTTATATCCACTATATTTAGTAGAAAAAGTTCTGGTTGAAGCTCTAACTTAATCTTCAAAGATCTCTATAAATAGTTTTACCATTCTCCAATATGTATTTGCCTCTTTACATGTCCACCACATGTGGTAGAAGGTACCACTATCATGTTTGCATTTCCAGCATGTAGGTGAGCAATTATACATCTTGGATAAAGGCAAACTTTTGAAGAAATGGTTGCTCATCTTGCAAATTACTTGTAAACCAAGGCACTCATAAACCAAGCTATTACTGCATATTAAAGAGACATTGGAAGGTACCATACAAACAGAATGTATTCTTTGTATGGAAATCACTGCGATTCTTGTTATATGCATAGTGACCTCCAATTTATGGTGACCTCCAAATTTTGCTGTCATTAACAGTAATGCTCAGCTGTTGCAGACTTGAGGTTAAGGCTTTTTTTTTTTAAGTTCCCGCCATCTCTAACTCCCGAGCGACCATGTTAGGCATATCGTAGGGTTATGTTGTCAGTTAGTCGCTTGGTTAGATAGTTATTGTACTGCCGTTTTTTTGGATGCACCGGGTTTTAACTGTTTTAATTATTCCTTGTTGTACATTATATAATTATTGTTTGTGTTTACTGGCGCTCGTTCGCCCTGTGTAAGCCGCTTAGAGTTTCGTTTGAAAGATAAGCGGGGTATAAATACAATAATAAATAAATAAATAAATAAATAAATAAGGCTTGTTTTACAGAGACAATCATATTTGGCCATCCTCTTTTCCTGCTACCTTCAGCTTTTCCTGACTTTTCTCGTTGTTGTTTTTAATTCCCCCCCCCCCATGAGTCTCATGATCCACCCAAAAGACAACAGCCTTCATTTCATCCTTTTTGGCTTCTAGAGAGAGAGAGAGATCAAGACTTACTTATTTTTGTCTCTCACAATCTATGTAATTTACTGAGCTCCCCTCCAACACTATATTTTGAACAGATCAATTTTTCAGATGATTTTCTTCATTGTCTGTCTTTTACATTTAAGCATACTAATTGGGAATACAATAGTGTGGGTAACACTGGCCTTCATTTCCAATGACACATCCTTAGACTCAATTTTCTTTTCTAGTTCCTTTGTAGTTGTCCTTCTGTGTCACAGTCTTCTGATTTCTTGGCTCTGATCTCCATTTGTTTTGATGATCAAGCCAACATATCCAAAACTGGGGAATTTTGAATAATTCCTTTTAGAATTAGCACAGTATCAGGTGCAAACAACAGCTGTGCAGAGAAAGTGGGAGAGAATAGCTGTAGTCTTAGTACTCCAACACCTTTCACCGTGACTAGCACTTTATGTTTAAAATCACTGGAGGCATTTTAAGTGAGGGAAAAGGTATCTTTACATAGAGTCACTCACTGTCTATGTCTATAGTTACATTCAGCAGGGAGACAGAAAAAATGGAGTCTCCACATGTGAGAGAGATCCCTCAATGCTTCCTGTATGTTCTGAGATCAGAAAGAGAGAGAGAGAAAGAGAGACTAACAAATAAAGCAAGCATGACAAAAAACAGGAAGAGGGGTGGCGGTTTGCCTCAAATGCCAGAGGCAGGAATTAGGACTTTAGCAATAGGTTAGTGGGAAGGGACAAATACTTTAAGTTGTAAGGTGCCCCTCCCACTGTTACCCAGTGTTAGACGCATGCATGAGTGTCATTATCTCAACAAAATATTTGAACATGTCAATTCTTCATTGTTAATATTAAAGTTCTGTAGTTTTTGTGTGATATTTTTCTTTTCAACAACTGCAGTTCTGCTGCTGGTGTGCTTTCTCCCTTCACTGTCATGAGGAGTCATTTCAAGTCATTGCTGCTTTCTGCCTGAAATAGAAAATATTAAATAAAGTACAGCTAATAAAAATGGCAAAGCTTTTGAATTTGTTAATATTTTGTAGAAGTGCTATACCTAGTAAAAGATGACGATTACCTTTCACTCATTCTTATGGAACCGAAATTGTTCCTGAAATCTTGCTGATACCAACCTTTATCTAGAAAGGAAAATGCCAAAGCTTTTAGTGATTGCAGAAAAATAAAGTTAATGATTCCGTAAGATATTCTTTAAAATAATTCATTGCAGAATTTACAAGACGCGGAAAGAAGAATTAAGAGGCACACAATTTGGATTCAAAGGCATTAGAACCACACCCACATATGCATTTTTATGTCATGGCATGAATGTAGATTTTTGTATTACTGTATCCGCCACAAATGGGGATGTGTTTTCCTGTTTTATGAGCTACGAGAGTACTTTTGACAAAGCATAACATAGCAACCTGATAGGATTGTTGATAAAGCATAGTCTGCATTCAAGATATATTAACTGGTCTTCTATAGCTGCAACAAAAAGTGCAGGGGAACTTGAACATCTTGAGATATAGAGATATGATGAGTATGAAAAAGAATAAGAACATAAGAATATAAGAACAGCCTTGCTGGAAAAGGCCACAGCCCATCCAGTACAGCATTCTGTCTCATACAGTGGCTCACCATTTGCTTCAGGGTATTCCCAAACAGATGTCTTCACCTGCTTATGATTCCCTGCAATTGGCATTGAGAGATATCCTGCCTATCTCTCCAACCCAGAGGTTGTCCTTAGGCATCCAGAATGATAGCCATTGATACTACCCTTGTTCTCCATGAACTTGTACAATCCTGTCACCACTTCTGGCAGAGAGTTCCACAGACCAGTGGTCCTGTGGGTGAAAAAGTACTTTCTCTTATTTGTTTGAGATCTAGCACCCCAAAGTTTCATGGAGTGAGTGCCCCCTAGTTGTAGTGTTGTGCGATAGGGAAAACAGTTTTTCCTTATCTACTTTGTCCACACCATGTGTGATTTTATAAACTTTAATCAATCAATCAATCAATCAATTTTATTTTACAGTCAAAGGCCCGATAATAAACTTTAATTAGGTCACCTCTCAGGCGTCATCATTCAAGAGTGAAGAGGCCCAGCCATTGCAGCCTCAAATGGTAAGGAAGGTGTTCTAGTCCCCTAATCATTCTGGTTGCTTTCATCTGCATTTTTTCCATTTCCATAATATCCTTTTGGAGGTATGGTGACCAGAACTGTACAAAGTGCTCCAGATGGGGCCTCACCATAGATTTATAAAGAGACAAAAAGACCATTGCTGAGTTATTTTCTATACCCTTCCTAATGATCCCTAGCATTTTGTTTGTTTTTTTAAACTGCTGCAGCACACTGGGTTGACACCTTCTTTGAGCTGTCCACCAGGACACCAAGGTCCCTTTCCTGATTTGTTGCACAGAGTTCAGACCCCATCAGTTTATAAATGTACAGTAATTGGGTTTTTCTTGCCCCAATGTGCATCACTCTGCACTTACTAATGTTGAAACTCATTTGCCACTGGTTTGCCCACTCCGCTCATTTGCTACTGGTTTGCCCAGTCATCCCCCGCCATTTCGCAGTTCATATACTGTGGTCCCAGTATATCACAGGATTGCAGCCTGGGGCAAGCTGTGCGGGCCTGTTTGAGGCCTGCTGCACTTACCCCAGGCCTGGCACTGCCCCGAGAGGGCCTCTGACAGAGTTCCCGGGCCTGTTGGAGGCCCCAGAAGTGGTTTCTGAAGAACCAGAAGTCAGTTTAGAAAACCAGAAGTTGCCTTCCAGATCACCTGAAACCACTTCTGGAGCCTCCGACAGCCTTCCCAGGAACCCCGTCAGAGGCCACAGAAATGGTTTCCAGCAAATCAGACGTGACTTCCAAAAAACAGAAGTGCCTTCAGGATCACCAAAACCACTTCTGAGGCCTCCGAAAGCCCCAGGAATCCTGTAAGAGGCTGATTCGGGGCAATGGCAGGCCTAAGATAAGTGTAGGAGGCCCCGATCCTGACCTGACCCAGCACCTGCATATTGCGAATTTTCCTTTATTGCGGCTGGGTTGGGTTGGGTCCCTAACCCCTGCGATAAACGGGGGATTACTATACACACTTGGCAATGCTTTTCAATATTTACTACAAAAATATTTAGAAAAGCACTTACTGATTGAAATGGTGGTGTCATCAGCACTGGAGAACCTATTAGTAACATCCAATATGCAGAAGACATAGTCTGCAAATATTACTTAATAAGTTCAGTGAAATAAGTAATTAGTCTGGTTTAAAAATAAGGTTAAACCTGGTTAAGAAAACAAGGCTCAGTAATCAGCAAAAGGTAAGCAGCCAAATAAATGCAATTAAGATCCGGGTGTGTTTTTACAAATATAAGAATCTCAGAACATGGTTGGATGAACAGTTGGACTGTGCCCACACAATGTCAGAATAGACGTGACTTGAAGCTTCTTTCAGATAAATGAAGTTATATGAACCAGAAACCCTCAAACTGCCTAAATTAATATTATATCATGCTATGTATTCGTAGTTCTACTTTATTACGCCTTCCCAGGGATGACATCATCCCACTGGTTCAGGTATGTGGATGACACCTGGGTGAAAATCAAGACTCGGGAAGTAAAGGCCTTTACATCAATGCAGTGGACTCTAATATTAAGTTCACTAGGGATGATACCCAAGACAACAGGCTGGCTTTCCTGGAATTGTCCAGTCATCATCAGACCTGACTATGGCCTGGGAGGAGAAATTTACAGGAAACCCACCCAGTACTTACTGTTTGACTCCCACCATCCATTACAACACAAATTAGGAGTCATCAGGACCCTAAACCACAGAGGAGAAACCATTGCCACCTCCACAGAAGCTAAGAAGAAGGAAGACAGGCACCTGAAGACAGCACTTAAGGAATGTGGATATCCAAAGTGGGCCTTCAACAAAGCAGTGTGCCAACCCAGAAGAACAAGGGATCAGCATGAGATCCAGGACCAATGGAAGAACCTGGCCATTCCCTACATGGCTGGAGTGTCTGAAAAGCTTAAAAGGATTTGTGGCAAACACTACATACCTGTTTACTTCAAACCTACAAACACACTAAGACAGAGACTCGTCTACCCAAAGGACCCAATACCAAAACATAAAAGGAGCAGTATAGTATATGCAGTCCAATGCAGTGAGGAGTGTGCAGACCTCTACACTGGAGAAACAAAACAGCCATTAAACAGGAGGATGGCCCAACATAGGAGGGGTAACCGCTCAGGACCAGACTCAGCACTATACCTTCACTTGAAGGGCAAAGGGCAGTCATTCAAAGATGAAGATGTACACATATTAGATAGAGAAGATAGGTGGTTTGAGAGAGGGGTCAGGGAAGCCATCCATGTGAGTATTGAAAAACCCTCTCTCAACAGAGGTGGGGGACTCAGGCACAGTCTATCTGGCAAAATAAGTGCAGAAGGAGATGAAATCATTGTGTGAGAGCCTTGGGGACTAGTTTAGGCTGAATACAACATAATTATTTAATGCTGCCAAATCTAAAGTCATGATGACACGCAGCCTTTTGTAGGAGAACAGCAAGAGGATGCTTTGTGACTGTGTAATGTTCTGTGACTGATGGCGGTAGGGGAAGAAAATTAGCAAGAGGAATGATGGGAGGACAGAACATCTTGAAACAGGCTGACCAGAAACATGAGCAGAAGTACTTGGTGTGACTACATGTAGTTTCTGGTCTTACTGGTTTCATCGTTGTTGCAAGCACCCAGAGGAAACAGAACAGGGGTCAAAATATGCAAAGCTTTTAAGTCATTCATTAGAATTTCCTCCTTCTTGGAAATGATTTTCTGAGTTACTCATCATTACCATTTGGTAATTCAACCAAAATTCAGCTGGGGAACTTCTAAGATCAGCTTCCTTTCTGCATGGAGAAGAAAATGTGGCAAATAACACCTAGTACCTGTGTTAGCTTAGACAACAGGGGCTGCACTAGTCTTAGGGTTGCTTGGCGTCAAGAGTATGTTTATATTGCAGCCTGACTTTGCCTTTGCTCTGCACAATTCACTTGCAAAGAAGCAGAACCAGGGCAGATTTTGAATAGTGTTGTTTTGGGCATGAAAACGGAGAGATCCCTTGTACAAAGACTGCAATGCACTGTCCTATCCTAGAAGGAAATCCAGCTATACTCAATATTGTTTGGCTCCTGAAACCTTCTGAAGTTGCCCCCCACCAAGGGTTTCATTGAGTATAAATTACAGGTAATTGCAATCAAAATAATTTGCACTTGATTAAATAGTAATTTTCCATACTGAATTTAATAGGATTTATGTGTATTAACATGTATACTCAGTATGTATACTGAGTTTGTCTACTTAGAGGTAAGTTAAGTGGACTATATTCCTTGCTGCCTATGTTGCAATTCGTCTTTCTAGGATTTAGGCCTCTGTTCCACCACCTTGCACAGACATGCTTTTTAAGAGCATGAGAAAGGGCCTTCTTTCGCTGTGGAACTTTCTTCTAATGCAACCTAGGCTGGCCCTGACCCTCCCTATTGTGCTTTTGGCAAGCCAAAACAGGTCTTTGGCCACTAAAAGAGCCGAGGAGAGGCCTTTTAATGGTAGGTGCCCCCATGCTTTTATGTATTTTAAAATTTTAGTTTGGCACTTCTGTTCATGGGTGGCTCATAGACAAAGGGGGGGTGTCCCTTCCCACCAAAGTTTCATTGAGGGTATGGTAAGTAATTATGCTCCAGTAATATAACTTGCCTGTCTTTTTAGTTGTATCTGTTTTTAATTCATATTGTGAGTTGCTTTTGTCTTACACTGGAAGAAAACTAGGATACAAAGTTATAAAGAAAATGTTCAAATAAACACAACATAAACTTGGTTGTAGGGCCAGATTATACCCTGCCCCGCACTCCAACAATATAAAGGTATTTATTTAGATCCTAAGAATTTTGCTTCGGGAGTTAGACATGTTGATTTCAAGGAGCTTTACTCCTAATTTTTATTTATTGGAGAAAAATTGGTACACTTTCTGTCACATCTGCTTTGATTTGGATTCTAGCATTGGACTTGCACAGAGGGTTGGGCTTAATGTCCTCCTAACGCCCCTCCAACTCAATTCTTTAATTCTATGACTGGATGAGACTGGCTGCAGTCTACAAAAGGTTATACAATGTCAAACATTGGCCGTTATTTCACGTCCCTCTCCTACCTCTCTGCGGCCCCGCTGGAGGCTAGTTACGGTCATCGAAACTTCACGTACCTGTGAGTTGAATTCGAAGTGGCTCCGACCCCGCCCCCTGAAGCGCGCCATAAGCGGGGTTAGTGATTCCCCTCTCAAACGGCTGGAATCTCCTCAATGCGCTTCTCGATTCGCGTTGAGGAGATGTCTGATTTCGACAAATTCGGATTGTTGATTCATTTTCCCCACTTTGCGATTTCTAACTTCTTCCCTGGTGTCTCGGAGAACCAGATAATCGATTATCCGGTTATCCGAAGTTTACTATCAGGCGTTTCGGCACGAATAGAGGAAGTGAGGAAGGGTACAAATCGAATTCAACCATGCGGCCATGAGTACTCGGAAACAGGGGTGGCACCGGATTCACATCACGTGATGAAAACCGGAGTCAAACCGAATGCTGCAGAACCGCGCCACGAGACGGGACGTGAAATAACCGCCTTATTAGTCTTCAAGATGTCACAATACAGTGTGCTGTTTATGCTGGAAGAGATTTAACATGGCCACCGCACCTTTGAAATTCTAATAAAACATCAGGAGGTGATAACCATGTTAGTCTGCTGCAACAAAACGGCTAACAAGGAGTGGATATTTTGCCAGAGATTTTATTTTGTGGACTGCAGCCCACTTTATCAGACGCATGGAGGATGTTTTCATTTGGCAAATATTTATGCACAAGGTAGGGTGGGAATGAAAATGCAAAAGGTAAGAAGAAGGGATGATCTTAATAGGAGTTAACACATGCATGGTAGCAACCCACCTTATATCTAAGAAATAAATTTTAACTGCTCATCAGGGTAACAAGGAATAGAAACGCAGCAGAAGGAATTGGCTAAACAGCTGCATATCCACAAAAATATGCCTCTAAATTCAGGATGAACAGGCTCCTAAAATTCTGTTCCCATGAAGAACCACCTTTTTGGAGGAAAATCCCTGCCCACGCTCCTTAAAGAGTGTTTTGTTGGAACCACCTCTGTGGGTAGGTTTTTTTTGTTTTTTGTTTTTGCTTCTGTTCAGAAGTGGCTGGTCTCCTTTGCCAAGCAGATCGAGAAATGGGCATTTCGTGTGCTGCAAGCAAATGAGGGAGAAGGAGGGAGGGAGGAGTGTGATATGTGTGTGAGAGAGAGAGCAGTACCTCGGGCAGCCCAGCCGGAGCCACAGAGGCTGCTGCTGCAGCAGTAGCTGCTCCTCCAGTGATGCTCCCCGACCTGATGGCGTCCCACCTTTCTCCTAGTCCCTTCTTCTTCCCTTCCTTTCCCTCTCTTTCCCTCTTTGCCCCCACCCCCTTTTGGGAGCCAAGAAACCGGGCCACAACTCCAGCCCCAAGAAACTGGGCCATGTCGATGGAAAAGAGCACCAGCGTACAGCGGATGTGAGGACTTCTACAATACTGTTTAGGTCACGTGATCGCATCAGAAGACAAAGCACTTTTTTTTTAAAAAAAGTGGATCTTCCAGCTCATGGGATAGAACTCTGGTGGTGATGCAGGGAAATCTACATGGATGAAGTGAATATATACAGTGGGATAAGAGGCCTCTGTCTTTACTGAAGCCAAAACAGCTAGAGCTACTGTTGGAATTGACCTTTGACAGTCTTCCGCTCAGAGATACAGTTAAAAGTGATCAGAGTCAGAGGCTCAAATCCTGTTGCGTAGCATAGTAAATCATACTAAAGTAGGCCCATTGAATTCACAGGGATGTGTTACATCATCGTCTGTCATTGATTCAAACAGGCCTATTCAAATAGTGACTTATTTTAGGGTAGTACATCACAATTAGAGTTGGTTGGTTGGTTGGTTGGTTTATATACCGCCAGATTTTCTCAAATGGGAACTCAAGGACGTTAACAAATGTAAAATATCACCATTTGAATCAGCAGAGGGTATTGATGGAGAAGGAAAAGACACCAAAATTCCCACTGTTTCAGTGGGCCTACCCTAGTGTGACTTCTGGATTTCAGCCACTGAATCCTGGGTGACTAAAGGATTCCTCTTCTCGCTTTTGTGTATTGCCATTTCTGCTACCATGTTTGTGTCCTTTCATTCTTTTGTTTCGAGACAGGCCTATTTGCAAGGCATTGCAAGTAGATGTGAGCAAGTCCCCAAAGCATCAGCATTGACTAGAAATCTCAGAGTTCTGGCAATCTGAGCAAAGAGAAAAGTAGAACTCTTGGAAAGAAGTACAGTGTAACTGCAATGAGAACACATACCCAGGATTCTGGGGTATAGTATACTGGGGGGAAAAGAAGATGTATCTGACTGTGAGATTCAGAGGTGTCTCAAGTTTTAAAGTACAGTAATAGGATAGGGTGAAGTGTGGTTGCTGTGTCATTACAATGGTGACTGACTCTTCATGACCCCATATACATGGAGTTTTCTTGGCAGGAACACTGGAGTGGTTTTCCAGTTCCTACTCCAGGTGCCTAAAGCACCTGGTATTCCCTGGTGGTCTCCCATCCAAGTACAAGCCAGGCCTGATCCTGGATGTGCTCAGGGCATCTAGCCAGCTAGGGGGAAGTGTTACCTGGGTAGTAACAGTCAGAGAAGCACTGAGCCCAGCAGCACTCTTCTGCTTTTGTTCTTATGATGCACACTTGCATATATATGCAATAGTTCCATGGCTTTATGGCAGTTACAGCCAGCACACTTCTCTATCCTTTTAAGAAGAAGCTCTGAAAGAGGTCTCCAATGTACTTTGGAAATTTTCTTGCACCTTCCAGTTTAACTCTCCCAAGCCTGTTAGTGTTGGCTTTGTGATACTTCTGTGCTGTTCCCCCCCTACACAAGTGTCCCCGATATGGTTTATATGCATTGCACATTTAAAAGATGGCTTCAAAAAGCAAAGACCACAAAAATTAGATGTGTCAGTGGGAAGTATTGAGAAATTTAACAGTCTTGTTCTGGAGGTTCAGCTACATTCCATATTGTTTCGGACAGGGTGAAGTCAGCTAAATTGTCAATGGCAGTTGTGTCAGGAAGACCAAGAAGAATAATTGTGAGAAGGAAGGTGCACCCTCCTTTCCAAATAAAACACCTGGGAAGAAAAACGCAAAAGGTCAGTCCGAACCAAAGGAAAGGGGAGGTGTATCCACAGAGGTGGGAGAAGCAGGAGATAAAAACCAGGGGTTGGCACTTGGGGGATGGGTGGGAGAAGAGAAGATGGTGGAGGAGGAGATTGTGGAGGATGTAAAAGAGGATCCCTGGACAGGGGAATGGGTGACATTCAAACTCCCTCGAGAAATGGCGGAACAGGAATGGCGGGAGTGGCTAATTTGCAGTCCCACACAATTTTAATTCTGTTAACAATAAAAAAATGCTAATCAATTAGAGTTAAAACTCTAGAAGAGCAGTTACCCCGATTATCAGTCCTGGAAAGGTGGGAAAGAGAGAACTGGATCTGTCCATAGGGTTGGGAGGTGGTTTGAAATGTTTCCCTCTGTGCCTTCTTCAGAAACTGATTGTCCCCTGAGAAAAACAGACCTCTGCATAGTGTATACATGAGTTTTCTTCCCAAAAGGTGTTGGCAAACTGATCAAATCTGAAAAGCAGCATGAAAGAAAAAGTGGTGGAACACCTTACTCTGCTCTGAGCTCTTCGGAGGAACAGAGGAATAAAAATAGAATGTTCAAATGTGGTATGCACAAATGGCAATTTATATGGTAACATGGGGTACAAATAAATAGTAAATATATTTACCACAAGCTTGGATTGTGAATATATTCAGTTCTTAAAAAACAAAACAAAACTAACAAACAAATGAAAAAGAACTTCAATTTATGAATGTGGGATATTGTGCTTCTATTTCCCCATTTTGAAATGGAAGGAAATGGCCCAATATTGCTGCACAATATAGAAGCTGCATTGTCAGCCCCCCCCCAAAGACGCCAAATTTTATACTGCAAAGGGAAGCCTGAATATTGATGTCAACAGTCAAGATGGTTTACAGCAGGGATGTCCAAACTTTGGCTCTCCTGATGTTTTGGATCAAAACTCCCAAAATTCCAAGCCTGTTTTGCCAATGACAAAAGACTGTGGGAATTGTGGTCCAAAACATCTGGAGGGCCAAAGTTTGGACATATCTGGTTTACAGGATACCCTCATGTGTTCACTGCCACTAACAAAGAGACACCAAACAGGGGAAAATCCCAGAACACAACTCCATTTCCCATCAGTTAATAACTTCAAAAGTGAAGCTAGTTTGCTCTTTGAAAACTTATATAGGAAAACTGCTTGGTCTCAGAAATTCTGAGAGAACATTTACTAAAGATACAAAACAAAATATCTTTTTTCTAGAGGATTGTCATTCCATTACTTTTCCTAAATCTGGTTTATTTTTTATTTGTTATAGAAAATCTGTCTCTTCAGTCAGATTCTGTTAATTTTCTCTCTAAATATCTCCCTCCCCTGCCCACAACTGTATGCAGTGTTTCATTTCATGAAGCTCCTGCTAGTAAGTGTATATTAGGTATGCTCAGCCTTATAACAAAGTGGCTTTTCCCCCTTCTGAAAGGTCTTTTTGAGGATCAATATTTCAGCCACTGTAGCCTGTTTTCCCCCCAAATAAAAAAGAAGCAGCAGGTGGGCCCAACCATTCTCTTTAAGATAGCAAGACTGGTCTTTACAATTTACATGACTTAAATCTGATGACATTTAGGATTGCCTGTTTCTGAATGGGGGGTTAAAATAGTTTTATTTTATTTTTTTAAATCATAACTCAAAAACCTTTCTTCAAGACTTCTCCAAATCTGGCACAGAACAAAAAGGACTGTCTGATATGTCTAATAAAATATCAGGAGGTGATAACCATGTTATTCTGTTGGAACAAAAACAAATAAACTTGGAGCATTCTGAACTGAAGCCCTGTTTCAGAATTATCATTCTTTTGTTAAGATGCTCCATTTTTAAAATTGCTTTGTAGAATATTGCTTTGCTGTCTGGTAACACAGCTATACTCTTGGGCAGCTATATTTTGAACACACACACACACACACACACACACACACACACACACACACTCATCCCAAGCTACCTCCGAAATATTGTTGTACATAATTTTGGTCTATGACTATTTTAGGTAAGCAAGCACAGGTTTTGCTTTGAAATCTGGTCCACATCTCAGAGGTGCTTGCCAGAGGCAAGAAAAGTGCGGCTTTCTCTGTTATAGTTGCCTGATCAGTAGTATAACATTTCTTGAAATTTCATCACCAAAATCTAATACCAAGGGAAAGATTCTTATGATATCAGATGTAGCATACCTTTCAGCCACATCTGGAAATACAGTGATTAATTTAAAAGCCAATGAACTGGCACTGAAGGCTAGAATGCAGAGTGGAAAACAAGTTCATTGCTAAAAGGAAAAAGAATCCCCTCTTCACCAAAGGTGGAACAAGCTTAAATTCATATCAACCAGTACATATATGGTAGATTTGTAGTATGTCCGAATGAGCTCCAAAACAAGCCAATGGCTGTTGGATCAACAGGATCCAATTCCAAGAGATTTCAGTGCCAATGCCTATGATCCACAGAATGAACCCTCAAACCAGAATCAGAGACCGTATGTCACCTGATGCTGAATGGCAACTTGTCCTTATCAGCAAAACCAACAATAATGAATGAATAGTCCCTTGAACTTCAGGAACGTCTTTTCTCAGTGCTAAACATGCCCGGTTCTTTTAGTCTTTCCTCAGAATGCTTGGTTTCCAGTCCCAATCTTTCTTGTCATCCTCCTTTGAACTTGTCCCAATTTGTCTGCGTCGTTCTTGAAGTGCAGGGTCCAGAACTGAACATAGTAATCAATATGGGGCCTAATCAGTGCAGAATAGAGGGGAACTATGGTTGGGAGCTTGGTGTTGCTTTTGTTTACCATTTTAGTGTGGTATTGTTTTGGTATTTGTATATACAATATACAGTACTGTTCTTACCTTTAATGTTGTCTTTTAATGGTGCAACCTTGGGTCATTTTTAACGAAAAAGGTGGAGCGCACACACGCGCACATGCATGCACGCACGCGCGCGCGCACACACACACATACACACACAAACAAAAATTTATTTTATAACTTCTTTGTGGTACCTATTCCTTTTATTCCCCTCTCCCTGCTACAATTAATGTTGTAATTTACAATGGTGTTGTAGGCTTTATAATGCAATTCAATGCCACACCTTATTGTTATGCATTAAAGCAAAGCAAAAGCAAAGTGTTCTGCTTATATACCGCCCCATACCACTTTAAGTAGTCTCTGGGCGGTTTACAATTTTTTAATTACAGTGTGCAAAAAAACAAAAAACAAAAAATAAACAGAATATCCAAAGTGCATATGTTCTGTCAATATTTGTTCGCTGCTACTCCTGCATTCAGTTTGCCTGATCTAGAAGATGTAACAAATAATTAAGCAATAATATTTAGACAAATGGTTGTGCATTCACCCTTGTGCGTGCCTGGTTCTCTATTTCATTAGGAGATGGGTGCCACCTCAATTGAAGGAAAACACACATTTAATGTGACAAACTAGATGACACATTCCATTTTGAGGCCCAAGAGGGGGTAATGGTGATGGTGGCAAGACAAACACTGGTATCTGCTGCAACTTCCCTGGAATTGTATCCAGTAGTGCTTCTCTGAGCAATGAGAATCTTTGGGGCACCTGAAAGCAAATGGGCTGGTGAGAGAAAGATAGGCTGTTACAATTTCCCATGATTCACTGCTGACAATATCAAATTTTATTCAAACTGAATGGAACACTTTTGGTCAGAAGTATCACTGCCTCATTGGATGGGGGCGTGATGTGCCCCTTACACACACTGGGTTTTCACTCATTGCCACCACCAGATTAACTGGACACTTGTATGTATTTGAGAGAGAGTCACACCAGGTTATATAGTTTTGAAACAAAACATGAAACGTTTATTAGTTTACAATTAGATGATCAGTATTATGATAGCTTTAGCCAATGTTATTGTATTGCATACATGAAATCTTATAATAATGTGTTTCCTTTATAAACCAGACCCTTTTCAGTGGCAGGATCTCCCACCTGACCAACTGACAATCTAACTGACTCTCAGCTCTCTTAACTGAACTCCTCTCAGCTCTAACAAACTGAACTCCCTATCACCCATTAGGTTCCAATATACAGTAATACCTCGGATAAAGAATGCCTCAGATAACAACTTTTTTGGATAACAAATGGAAAATTCCAGGTATAGGGCTGCTTCGGATAGTGAATGTTCCCTATGGGCTGCCTCGGATAACAAATGTTTCATAATGCCTTGCAAAAATGTGTAGCCTGCATGCATTGCAGGATGCATAGTTTGTGGAGGGGTGGGAGGAGTTAGAGCATTTTTCCATGGTGTTTTGGAGCCATTCTGGACATGTTTTGCTGAGGGATTTGGACCTTTCGAACTTGGTAAGATAGAGAGCTAGCTTTTATTAATCTTTGCACTGCTTTTCTTTGCATTTTGGCTGGAAGAGGCTAGGGTAGTCTTGCTAGTTTCTCCATGTTTTCAGTCTATTTTCATTGCTCTGCAGGCAAAAATGGGCTGGATTTTTCTTCCTGCTTATGTTTGTTTGTTTGCATTTTCCCCCCATTGCACTTTGGGTGGGAACAGGCTAGGGTAGTCTTGCTGGTTTCTCTTGTCCATGTTTGCATTGCACTGCAGGGGGATGTTCTGGAGGGTGTTCCAGCACTGCAAGCCTTTAAAGTGCATTTTATAAAGAGGTCCAGACCCCCCCCCCAGCTTTTTTGCCTTTTTTCGGACCACCGGAACAGATTAATAGGTTTCCCATTCATTTCAATGGGAAACCACATTTCGGATAACAATTTTTTCGGATAACAAATTGCCTCTGAGCAGAAATTAAATTCATTATCAGAGGTACAACTGTATACCATTCTTAACCACTCCCATCAGCTTGGTGATTGGCTATTCAAAACACACTCGTGAATATTTATCCTTCTTTTACCCTTTTCACCACAGGGGAAAAGTCTGGGTTTCCTTAAAAGAGGCAGCAATATGCTCACTTAAGAAACTGTCTTTATGAAAGAAGGTTTCAGAGAGTTTAATCGCCATATCTAGCCTTTAGAGTAGACCTTAACCACCATGCCCCCTTTTTGGAGGAGCATGGGTAGCAAAATGTGTGGTGAAAGAGAAACAGTGGATGTTTCTTGAAACAACCCATTAGGGTTTCTGGTAATGAAGGCTGCTTTGATTTTCACGGTGATCCATCTCTAGAGCAGTGATGGTGAACTTTTTAGAGACTGAGTGCCCAAACTGTGATTCAAAACACATTTATTTTTCACAAAGTGCCAATATGGCAATTTAACCTGAATAGAGTGGTACTCTGGGTTACAAATGCTTCAGGTGCTACCCTCTCTTTGGGAGGGAAAGCAAGGATCAAAGAGCAGGGGTGCAACCCTTTGAGAAAGTGAGGATCAAAGAACAGGTTTTTGAATTTCCTGCGGCTACAACACCTTTGCTATGGCCGCCGAAAATTCAGAAACCTGCTCTTCGATCCTCCCTTTGCCGAAGGGTAGCACCCCTGCTCTTTGATTTTCGCTTTCCTGAAGAGTAGCATGGGGTGCTAACCTTCGGGAAAGTGAGGATTGATGAGCAGTTTTGAATTTCTCTTGGGTAGCACCTCACTGTGACTATGGAAAATTCAAAAACACTGCCTCCCCTCTCTGCCCAGCTGTCTTCACAGAGCCATTTTGGCGGTCTCGAAATGGCTCTGTGCAGAGAGCCGGGCGAAAGGAAGGCAGTGGCTTGTGGGCTCCTTCGTAACCTGTTTGCTCTCCAGCCACAATGCTTTTGGGATGTCCAGAGTAGCGTGGCTGGAGAGTAAACAGTGACATGCTCCAAGTGCAGGAGGAAGTGCCGTGGCTGTGAGGGGGCGATGTCGCATGCCCTCAGAAAGGGCTCCGCATGCCACCTTTGGCACCCATGCCATTGATTTACCAACACTGCTCTAGAGAATAAAGGGGCAAGGTAACTATTGATTTTATTGTTGGTGGTTCGAACCTTTGCTTGAACTATCAATGCTGGCTCTGATTGTTTAATTACGTTCTGTCTCTGGAGCTTTGTATTACTACTAGTACTGATCGAGCATAAAAGTTCCAGGTCTTAAGCTTTGGAATAATGTTTCATTGGCATGATGACATCCAGCTGTATATTTCAGTGACCAGGCACCTGCAAGCGGTCACTACTGCTCTGAACTCAGTCACAAGAACAAAACAAGCAGGTTTAAGATGTATCCAGGTAAGTGGGAACTGGAGTGTGGGGGCTGGCTGGCTTGTGATGGATGGGCTGCAATTTTTCTGTCGCAAAGATGGGAAACTTCTTTCAGCCCAAAGGACTGAAATGGCATTAAACATGTTCACGGTCAAATAAGTTCTTGGGGTCCACATTCCAGTGGAGTACAGTAATGACTTAATTTGGTTATGGGTAACATGCACAGAATAAACTCTTGCAGGGCCTGTGACATAGACTGCAGCAGAAAGCAGTTGTTTGATGGTATTTATTTTCTTCCCAGGGATGGGTTTCTATGCGGCACAATGAATATACAACTGGCAGAAGATACATATACTAGAACTAGAGATAGTATGAGCATGACATGACAGATAAATATAAGTAGAGCACAGTGCTAGTACCAAGAAAGCAAGTACTGCAGAATAATTTGTAGCGGCTGCAGGCATTCTTTCAACTTTTGTAGTCATTTGATGGGAGTCTTCCACAGGCCAGTTCTTATCCCAATCAGATTTTGACAGATAAGCTAGAGGGAAGGACAAGGCATGCTTACCCCCTGCTGTTTTTCAAAAGCATTTACATAAGCAATACTTTTTTAAAAAATCTACTGACCTATTAAGTCTGTTTATTTTAATAACTTAATGTTATGCATTAAACACGGCAGCCCTTTCTCACACAGTGCTTGCCTGAAAGTAGTTTCTAACCCACTCTAGGTTTGAAATGTCTTCACTTAAGAATTCATCTACTTGACAGGCACTGGTCCTGAAATTCTGAATAACAAAAAGTGCTTGGTAAAGGGAGAGATTCACATTCATGCCTTCCTATCCCATCCCATCCCCATGTCATGCTTGTCTTTTCCTTCACAGGAAAACAGAGGCAGGTACCTTAGCCTTGTACAGCCAATGGTACACCTGGGAAATGGCCTGCAGAGAAAAGAACACAGGGTTTCCACTGTTCTCTGGTCAGTTGCTTGTGGTGCTTTACATTTCCCATTAGCTTGGAACAAAAAATGACCTATTACCTCATTAGGTAACATTACCTGGACAACAACCATTTCTGAGATGTGAAGTACTATAATAGCATGCCCATATCCATGAGGGATTGGTTCCATAAATTTAGTTTACTTGTTTTTAAGTAAAACCGTCCCAAAACATGAACAGTGCTATGCAAAAAACATGCAGACATACTTGGAGGCGAGACTTTTGCTAAGGCAAGTTGCACCACAAATGGATCAATTTTTTAAAACAATTCTGGCCCATTGTAAAAAATCTGAATCATATTTCAGATATTCCCATTGTTTCATATTTCATGTTTTTAGCCCCAAGACATGGGATTCGAACTGCCGAGCTGCTGACTTTGCAGCCGACAGTTTCAGCGCTCTAGCCCACTGAGCCACCATGCCCCTCCTAAGCTTGTCCTTAGTGATCACACTAAGATGCACACCTTTGTTTCCCTGGTCAGCATTGCTTGTGGTGTTGTCACATCTTGTCGCTCAAGGAAGAGGAGGGTCATCATGGATTAACAGTCCCCCATTCCTTCATGTTGGTGAAGTTAGAATATAAAATGAATAAACAAGTAAAAGCACACAAATAGCGGTGCAAAATGGAGAAATAGTACAGTAATGTACATTTGCTTCACAGATTAATGTGAAGCAAATGTACTCAAGCATATTATTTCCCACCCAAGTATATTATGCCTGTCTGTGAAGATTCTCACTCATCCAGGTG
>JAHTLZ010000010.1:66131766-66174341 GCA_023846285.1 Phrynocephalus versicolor
TGTGTGTGTGTGTGTGTGTGTGTGTGTGTGTGTGTGTGTCCCCGTCCGAAGGCCCGCGGGCGGAGTGTGGCGAAAGGCAGCGCCTCCTCCCCCTCCGGGCCCTCCCGCGGGGCTCGCTTGGAGGCCCGGAGCGAACGTGCCGCCGGCGACGGTTGGGCCGTTCCGGCTTCTCAGGCCTCGTGCTGCGCCCCCCCCCCACGGCCACCGGGTGCCAGCGGCCCCGGCTGAGCGTGTGTGTGTGCCCAGGGAGGGGGCGCGTTGCCGCGGCCGGCGCTTCCTTCCGCCTCTTTCTCTTTTTTCCCAGCATGCCACTGCAGGAAAGGCAACGTGGTTTTTTCTCTCGGTGCGAGCATGTGATTGCTCGGAGCTTCTCGCCTTGGGGAGTGGGGCGGCCACGCGGGTCTCTCTCTCTCTCTCTCTCAGGCTGCGCGTCAGAGGCCGAGGATTGAAAGGGGGGGAGAGACGAAGAGGTTTTAGGCCTGTTCCACTCTCTCCCCCCCATTTCCCATGTGCGTCTCCAGTTCTTCTGACAGGGACGTATAGCCGCTCTGTTGGCGGCGAGGTACCTCCCCCCCTCCCCGTGAGCCATGACACACACGTGCTCTCATCCCCGAAATAGACAGGGAGGAAGAACCCGAGCCCTAAGAATGCATGTGGGACAAAGGTTTTGAAGCGTCCACTGTGGGCTTATTTTATAATTTAATGCAGCTGGGCAACCCCCCCCCCTGTATTTTAAGTAGACGTTTGCTTGGATTGGTTCCTACTTAGATTTCCGCCAGAAGTCAAGCATTCATTTGGGAGTACACCGAGATCATGTGGCATTCTGCTGAGGTCACTTAGGAGTATTCCTCTTATAACCACTTTAGCTGAATCAGAGAAAGTGCTAGGAAGCTGCTGCTTTTATTTATAATATACTGTAGTCTGTTTCCAAACATGATGTTTTTGGAGTTGGTGCCAAGAAGGAAGAGTGTAACATGACAAATGTTTCAGTTTGGTGGATATTTTTGTGGGTAGTTTATGGATGGGAAAGCTAAACTCTCTTTAGTGTTAGGGAATGGGCTTAGACAGAAATGAACAATTTAGAACTGATACCTTCCTGCATTGTGAAGCCTCCACAGTTAATTAAATTGTATATTAAAGATTAGTCATAGGAGCTTCTACTGTATGGTGTGATGTAGTATGATGAATCATCAAATTCTGCTGACTTTTGGAAGAGAAACAGCTCTGCAGCACCTGGATGAAATGTGTCTTTCCATTCAAAGTAGAGGGGACTGTGCTTCTCTGCATGTGCAGGGGTATAAAGATAATCTTAAATAACTGAATCCAGTATGTACAAATATCTCAGTTTTTCACATAATGAAATGCAACATTTGATAATGCTTGCTTATTGAGAATCGTTAAGGAATAAGCAAGCCCTCTGCAGGTTCAAGTCTCAGAGGTGGTTTCTAGAGAGCTTCAAGTAATAGCACACTGAGTGCTTGGGAGGTTTAGCAGGTTGAGTAAATTGGGCTTCTTTATCTTTCAGTAAGTTAAATACAGGAATACATGATACAAGAGCAACTTATTAACTTGTGTTTTTGTAGAAAGGTGCAATTTGTTCATAACAACAAACACAACCATTCCAACTGTTATCCATGGTGTCAGTATATAGCACTTCCTTCCTAAATCTCTAACATAGCCTGTACAGCCTCATATGTTGCTGAGTTCCTGTTTCTGGAAGTAAGATCTGGAGAGGCTACTTTTGGCATGTTCTTTGTCTCCTCTAGCACAGGAGGCATTCCACCAACAAGCAGAAGCTTAGTATTAAAGTTCTATCATGTTATTCCATTCCACCCCAGCCACTTAGAACAACAAGCAGTATGCAGGAGGGCATGCTTATATCTTTCTATCACAAGTGCACCATTCATTAGCAGTATTTGAAGAGGAAGGGCCATGTTGAAAATCCTTATAAATGTTCCACTTCTCAGTATCTCTTATTCTCGGTTGTTGAACTTGCAATGCAATTGTGTGATGCCTACATTGTATTCCAGTGCATCATGTTTTGCTGAAGTTAAATAGAATGAGCCCTCCAGATATTCTGGACTACAACTCCCAGTTTCTTACCTTTTGGAGTGATGTGGACTGTAGACCAAAAGATCTTGAGGACCAACAAAAATTCAGGCCTAACTGATACCTGGCTAAAACAAGTGGTACAAACATTTCTGCTACTGGGCAGCAGTGACCCTAATTCAAACAATATTAGTTTTGGAAGATTATTTTGCTGCTTTCTCTTGTGACTTTGTATTTTGGTTCCCCCCCCCGTTTGTTTCTTTTCCTTTAAAATGCATTTGTTACCAAAATACGATACCGGAGATTACTAGATTGAAATTAACAGTGACTAGAAGGTCTTTGATGATTTGGAGGAAGTTAATTACTTGAATGCTTTTAAAGTTAATATCAGTATTTGCCAACCTTTTTTGAGTTGCGACCTCCTTTTCTGATAGCCAAGTAATCTACAACCCCACTCCCATCTTATTTGCATTAGAAACTTTAATGGAATAAAGAAAATGCATATTCATGGGTCTTCCTCTCAAAAAGCCCCTCAGTGAAGAGCCTTCCCCCATGTGCTCCACCACCTCCCCAATTCCCCTTCCTCACCTCAGCTTTTGCCTCCCTTGCCGTCCTCCTCCATGACTCAGGTCTGGAGGCATTTCCTAATCCAGTTCCCCTCTCTTTGCACTCGTTCGTTGCCACACCCAGAAGAACAGGAGGCTCAGGTGGAACAAAAGACGCTGCCATTGCAGTAACAATTTTTCAGTCTTGTCTCCATCTTACTAGCAAGCATTGCACACACACCTCATTCAGACATCTTTGAGCCAGACTAAGTTTTGGATTTGAAGGACTGACAGCAGCCATCCATAAGTGGATATGAAGGAGATAAGCAAGTGAGAACAGCTCTTTCGGAGTGAGTAGGAGTGATGTCCATGCACAAAAGGACAATCCACCCAAAGGGGGTCAAAAATAACTAAGAACTCTAGATTACCGCTGTGGTTTAAGAGGATTAAAATAAAATAGTGCTATGTATATCATATTTAATATAACAAATATAAAAATAATTGCAACTAAAAAAAGCCATAGTGACCCCTCCCCTGAAATCAGGTTGAGAAAGTGTGGCTTTTATCTTCTATAATATGTCACACATATGTTGACAGATCTCACAGTCTTGTGTACTCTTAAATAGGTACCTCTGAATTTTATGGTTTGGCGTTGTCTGCTTGAAGTTTTAATATAGTATATAAAATTGTGGAGGTTTCTCTGATAATGAAAACCTTGTTGCACTTCTAAAGGTGCATATTGACAAAGATGATGCAGCATCTGGACTTGTGTCATACATAGAAAGTATTACTTCAGCAGTTCAAGCAGAACTAAATGATTCCAAATGGTACATTGTGTCACATTGCCACTTGTTCAATAAAACAAAGAGACTTTTAGTACAGAATCCTATTGTCAGAATATATGTTTGCATAAGGGAAACTCCATAGTTCCTGGTTGCAAATTGCTACCTGGTAAGGAGGGGATTGTTAATGGAAACATGACCAAGAAATGCGGTCAGTTCCTTAATGAGTATCAGTATTCTGCCAGGAATTACAAGTAGAGATGGGGACAGGAGGAACTACGAACCAGAAAAACCAACATATCAGGCTGGTTCATGGTTCGGTTCACAGCTTAGTTCGGGGAGACTGTTTTGCTGAAGTTCATTGAAGCACAAAACCTTTCCCCTCTCCTGCACCTTCTGCTGCTGCTCCTGTCATCTTCCCACCTGGTCTTGCCACTGTCTCCATTGTCAGAGGCATAGGTTCATCTTCCCTTCCATGAGCTGGACCTGCTGCCTCTACACCTGCCATTCAGCCGATTCGGGCTGTCAGGTTGGGGTCGGACACATGCTCATAAGGCAGTGCCTAGACTCCTGGAAGTCGACACAGTGTTGAAAATCACACTGGTGGCATGACGGGATCAGGTAACTCCCCCAACCAGGCACACGCCGAACACTGAACCGATTCTGTTTTCTGGTTGCTTTGTGGTGGTTTGTGGCTAATTATGAACCCCTGTTTTTTCATATTATCGCCCATATCTACTTTTACAAGCATAACTATCCAGTACAGTTCTGGCCAATGTAATGTTTCAGAAATGTTTAACAAGATGCTAAAGCAGATATTTTTTTGGGAAGTGGGTGAGAAATTGGGATTATAATGGGACCTAACCAAACAGCAAAGCAGAAGCCAGGCCATATGGCTGAGATTCTGTATTTGTGCAGGTTTATCATATAATACTCAGTTCCTTTGAAACAATTTGGACTTGTATTCTGCGGCAGAAGAAGAGACATTTGTCTTTCTGAATCTCATTGCTGAATGTTGGGACAAATAATAATGATGGTGTATTTGATCTTGTGGCTGAAGGAAATTCATTTGTTGGGTTGCAGAATCCAATGTAAAACTCTTTGATTCCCCACCATGCTCTGGCAGTACAACTCAGGGCAACATCTATGTGTGTTCTGTACTATCAGTTCAGAGCTGACTTATCCTAATAAGTGAGATATTTAAGGATTGGCTTTACCAATTCAACTCCCCCACTAAATTCCCATGGCCTAGTGGGGATTCAGACCCTGTTCACCAGAGTCCTAGTCCATCACTCTGTCCACTCCACCACACTGGGGACATTCCTCAAGGCAACATAACCCTTTATAGTAGTCCTCACCTGGGTGCCAACTGGTCAGATCTGCTTGGCCTTGACAAGGTTTTGGCATTGTGTTCATCCAGACCGTGCCCCAAGCTTCCTTCTTAGACAGAGATAGCTTCTTACTGCCGCATTTAGCAAACCGGAAGGGAGCATTCTGGATAAAGTTGTACCTCTGTGAGTTTACCATCTTCTCAATACCATTGGGTCAAATATTAAAGTGTTTGCAAGTCAACCTAAAGACCTGCTTGTTTATCTAAGCTTTGAACTGAATCTAAGCTGCTTTGCTTTGTAAATCGGTATTTGATGCTATATATGCTGTCCTCAACTGTTCTGGTGTTTACATGTATTAACTGAATGTTGTCATTGGCCTTGTACCTTGCTTTGAGGTGATGTTTGATAAAGAAAAATCAATTGCACTGAGTGTTAACAAATTAAAGGGCATGAACATATAGTTTGTTTCTAGAATAACGAGCTTTGTGTTGGCATATTCACTCCTTTTTCTTCTTTGTTTGCTCCCCTTGAAAACCGATTAGTTATCAGGAAACAGATTTGAGAATCATGACTTTTCCAAGTAGATCTAGACTGAGGGAGAGAGATGTCCATAGTTGCTGGAACTTACTTAATACTTCTTTGTATGTGTCAGAAGCAAAGGGTATATAAAATGAATAAGAAACTTAAAAAAAAACTAAATTTGTAATACTATATTTTAGAATTTCTTTGGGTATCTGACCCAGTTTGTTTGTTTATTTGTTTCATTAGAACCAATATGGGTGGATAAAAATCAGTGTTATTTCAAAAAAGCCAAATTTATTTAAATCAGGATTTTAATAAAATTATATTTATTTAAATCATTAAAACATTTGATGTTTTGAAAAAAATTGTGATTTAAATCAAATTTATTTAAATCAAATCCACCCTGATTTGAAATAGCAATCTAAAATGGTACTTATCTCAAATTCAGGTTGTACTGCTGCCCATATTAGAAAGTAAATTTCCAGATAAGGGTTTCTTTGGAAGAAACATGATGCAAGGCTTGCAGCAGCCCATTGCTGATCTAAGAAAATCTGCCTGTCTGCCTGCCTGTCTGCCTACCTACCTGCCTACCTACCTATCTATCTACCTGGATAGTCTTAAAATGCACATGCTTGCAATGAAGTGTTCTATGTTAGGAAGTGCTGTGCACCATTCTGGATTTTGTTTTTCATAGAACTAATGCTGCCTTAGAAACAAATGATGTACTGTATGCTTCTTTCCTGCTTGCTTAGTCAGTTGCATACTATTTATGCCGGCATAAACTGCAGTGCTGACTTGCTCCGGGTTAACAAGTTAGTGCTTAAAACAGCAACATACTAACCAAGAGCAAGTCACCACAACATAACTCATAACTGATGTGTAAGGTGGTATACAAATGGCAATTTACTAACCAATGGCAATGTGCTGTTGCAATATGCACTGTTGCACTGGCATCAATCACTAAGCAATAGGTCTCCAACATTTGCAGTAAAACTCTGTTGTTTTACTGTAAATATTGTTGAAGAGCTGTTGGTCTCCCTGCCCCCCCACACAAACACCACAGTACTTTGAAGAAATCATTTAGTTTAATCATGCTTTATTGCTTAGTGATCTTGTAGGATAACTAAAAACACACCTTTGTTCATTCTCTAGGCTTTTCAATCCTAACTGTCTTCTGATTGAAAAGGTTAATAAAATAGCATACTGTATGACTCAACTGACTATGCTATAGAAAAGTGAAAGCTAAGGTGCAACCCTGAAAGAAATTTAGCTGCTTGAAAGAGCCAGACAGACACCTGAGAATAATTTAGCTGAGAGTTGTATCCAGTTCAGTGTAGCTCCAGTGATCTACCTGCAGTATGCCATGTTGTAAACAGCACAGTGAATGGCACTAAGTCAACCTCTGCCTTCAGCAGCAAATGCAGTGTCTTTGTGTAACTCATAATGTATCATAATGTATCTACTAATATAATATACATTGAATCCAAGAATCCACTGTTTCTGGTTAGCTTGGATTAGGACCAACAGTAAGGGCACTTTTACACGACCCCTAAGATCTGCTGGCAACTTAAATTTGGACCAGAGATTGTGGGGGTTTGCTCCTCTTGCTGTGTTCCCACCCCTCCGCACGCCATTTCTCCTGTCTGCGGCAAGGGGAGGGAGAAAAAAAGGGAGAAAAGAATGCAGGCTTACCTTCGTTCTGCTGGTCGAGCAGCCCCGGAAGCATTCCAGTCTCTTAAAGGGGCAGGGGGCAAAAAACAAACAAAAACAAACAAAAACAGAAGGCAAGGCAGCCCGGCACTCACTGATTTACAATCCACATCAGAAATTTTTTTTACCTCCGGAGACCAGGTACTTTTAAAATGCGCTGGGGCGCGCTTAGGTGGGCGTGGTTGTACTTAATTTTTTTAAAGTGCGCAGCTGGTGGGAAAACAATTTTAAGCTCCGCCTCTGGGAGCCCTATGCCTCGAATTTTAGGGGTCGTGTAAAAGCGCCTTAAGTGAGGTTATGCTCCAGAAACAGAATTCTTGCATGGCTAACTTTTCTAGGAAGAGGACACAAGCTGAAAAAGTGGCTTTCATGGCTTATGATTTGGGGTTTGCTGAGTTTCACAATAACTGGGTATGCCATCGTCTAAAACTCTAGATAGGAGTGGGGCTCCCCCCCCCCCCTTAGGTGTTTCCCTGAATGGTAATGTGTTGCAAATGTTTGGATTGTGTGCTGCTTGTAACTACTGTTACTGTACTTCCCATTTCAGTAAGTATGAGTGGCTGCCTAGACCAGGATATCTGGATACTGAAATTCTTGGACAATATATTGTCTGTGGTGATCTGGAAAGGTTTGAGATATGATTTCAGAGGATCTGCATAGCCATCAGTCACAAAAGCATCATGATATCTATGGAAGTGAGAAAAAATATGGAAATGCAAGGTTGCATGCTTCCTCCTATGCAGGGCTTTTCCTCCCATGTGAACCCATTGCTACCATTTTTGTTTTGGCCACAGCAGAACCTGAATGGGTGGAGTTGTGTGCATACGTGCATGCTCCACCCACATGCAAAAGCCCAATACAGTGAGGAACAAAATTAGAGTGTCTATTGCTGTAATATGTTTATTGAATAGACAGAAGCAGGACAGACCAATACATCTGCGACAAGTGTTGGGCTTTTGAAAACTCTTGCCTCCGTGTGATATGTTTGGAAAAACTTGTGCTTATTGCAAGAGTCAGAAATTCCCATTGTGATCAGGACGTTAGACTTGGATGGGAGAGAATTAGGATAATCCACGCACACACACCTCGGCCATGAGGTTCATAGCTGTGTCAGTATTTATAGCAGGGGGCCTATGAATGCCTTGAGCTCTTGCCCAAAATGGTGAGACATGACCAGAGCAATTAAGCAGGTGGATTCATTTCTTATTACAGTAGGATATTGCCGTATCCGCAGAGATTGGTTCCGAGACCCCTGGAGATAGCGAAATCTGCAGATAAGAGCAAATGCTCTTATCCAATGATAATAATGGCGACAGGGATGGTGGGGTGCCAGGCCAGGGTGAGAGCTTTTGCCCCTGACACTCCCCAAACACTGGTTGGCAGCAGCAGAGATGAGGAGGGGGGGGGGAGAAAAGAAAACTTAACGATGCCAAGCCCTCCTCGCCACATGCCAGCCGCCATCTGGAGGGGTGGGGTGGGGACTTAAGATGACCCGCCTGGCCAACTGTGACCCGAGCAGGAAGTTCAAAGGCCGGTTTAATAAAAAGTGTTTTGTGACACCTAAAAAAAACCCTAAATCTTCAGGAGATCCAACTTATGAAGGAGTTATGTGCCCTCTGTTTAACTATACTGTAGTGGCATTTCCCCCTACAGGAATGTACAGTATAAAAGTTGTATTTTTGTGCATGATGAAAAATCCGAGTGTCAGTTTCTTACCAATGGGATGCCAGTATTACACTTGTAGCATTTGAGTAACAAAGAAGATAATTTTCATTGTTTAACAGACTTAAGGCCTAGATCCGGTGTGACTTGAATAATATTAACTGTGTGCTGTCAAGTCAGTTCTAATTTGTGCCAATCCTTTTCAGGGTTTTGTAGGAGTGGTTTACCTTCTTCTGGTGGCATCCTTAGGCTGTACAGCTTGCCCAAGGTCATGCAGATTACTTCATGGCAGTTAAACTGTAGTACTGCAGCCAAACTTGTCTCACAACCTAGGGTTCAATCCTAGGTAGTCAGCTCATAGTCTTCCACCCTTCTGTGGTCAGTAAGAGAGATGCAGAATTTCTGGAAATCTTGAAGCTCGGAAAAAAGCCCAGGTTTTTCATTTTTTTCCAGGAAGAAACTTAAATGTTTTGGAAAATTTGAAAAAAAATGCTACATTAGCACTCCCCACCCCCTTTTACAGCTTGAAAGTCATTCTGTTACTTTTGGAACATAAAATTTTACTATGGGCAATTTGACTTGGCATAAAATTATCACAACTAGCATATTAAAATATAGTGTATCCAAAAATTATTTCAAACAGAATTTTCTTTTAAAATAATATTTATTTGTAATTGTAAGTAACAGATGGAGTAACAATCTCCTGAACAGTTTTTACTAGTTTTTGTGGAACAATGTTTAAAAATCCAGAATTAACAATTCATATTTCCTCTCCACAGTATTAAATAAAAATAAAATAAAAACCTTATTTTAGTAAAAAGAATTGAAGAGGGGGAAATTATAGAGGGAAGCAGGACTGTTTCAATGAATGGGCATGAAATTTAATCAGAATCATTTTTGTTGCTCTGTATTTTCTTCCAGTGCTTTGAGGCCTAGTGAAGAGGACAGAACAGAACCAAACATGCCCACTCACATGCAAAAACAAAAGTGAAAACCTTTTTCTTGTGACAATAGCAGCACCCTGTATAGGAAGAAATGCATCTTGTTTTTGCGTTGAAGAGTTCAGTTTGTAACCTAGGACTTGCTTGTCCTCAGTGCACAGAAAGCAGAATACAGTAACCCACTGCATGTTGTGGGGGTTAGAGACCTGACCTGACCCACAATAATTGAAAATCCGCGATATGCAGATGCTGAGTCTGGTGAGGCCTGGGGGCCCTATATGAGGCCTCCTACACTCACCTGAGGCCTAGCGCTGCCCGAACAGGCCTCTGATGGGCTTCTGGGGCCTGTCGGAGGCCTCAGAAGTGCTTTCTGGTGATCCGGAATCACTCCCAGTTCACCAGAAAGCACATCTGGGGCCTCTGACAGGCCCCAGAAGGGGTTTTCGGTGATCCGTAAGTCACTTCCGGTTTACTGAAAGTCACTTCCGGTTCACCGGAAAGCACTGTTGGAGGCCTTTTTGAGGCAGCGCCAGGCCTGGCTAAGTACAGGAGGCCTGAAATGGTGCATCCACCTTACTCCAGGTGACCTTTGTTTCATATACTGCGGTCCCGCAATATACTGGGACTGCAGTATATGAACCACAAAAGGGCAGGGGGTCACTGTAATCTGATACTATGCATATTTTTAAGAAATGATTCGGAAAATATTAGAACACCCTATCTTAAGATATTTTATTCATCATGTTAAAATAAAACGTCTATAATCATTTTTTCTTTTTTCAATTTTTCCAATTTTGGGGCAAAAAACAAAGGCTTCAGGGAAAAAAACTCCACCCAGTTCCCCCCACCCCCCCAAAAAAATTCTGTTTCTTTCCTGGGCCTTCATATCTCTATTCAGCAAAATAAGTACCCAAATTGCTGAGGGGGCATTGTGCAGCCTGCATAATTGTAAACTGCCAGAGAGTGTTTTAAGTGCTGTGGGATGGTATTTAAGCAAAATACTTTGTTTCTGGGATGCACAATGAAGAATTTAACTTCCAACCTCTGGTTCCATAGCCAGATACCAAACTCACCGAGTTATCTAGTCAGGCTCAATAATTATGCACTATTAAGTCAGTTCCAACTTAAGGTGTCCCTTTCCAGGATTTTCTAGATAGAGAATACACAGAAATTGTTTACCATTCCCTTCTACTGTGGATTACCATGGACTGTGCAGCTTACCCATGGTATACAGGATGGCTCTTTTCCCAGGAGGTGCAGTAGAGAATCAAACTCCCAACCCTGGTTTCTTCAGCCAGGAACATGAACCACTCAGCTATCCAAGCTGGCATAGTGTGCTGTTAAGGCAATTCTGACTTATGGTGACCCTTTTCAGTCTTCTAAATAGATAGAACTCATAAGTGGTTTACCTTTCTCTTCTTCTGGAGGCTTCCTGGGACTGTGCAGATTGCCCCAAACTGCACAGGATGGTACTTCTGTGATGCATGGGATAGTGGATGGGGGAAATTCAACTCCCTACCTCTGGATTCATAGCCAGATACCTAACTCACTGAGCTATCCAGCCAGCAGTGTAATTGTGCTGTCAAGTCAGTTCTGGTTTATGGCAATCTTTTGGTGCAAGGGTTGATGAAGTGAATACCCTTCTAGTTTAGCTTTGCCGGATTTATCCATTATGCAAGACCCGTGAGCAGTTGCTTATACAAGTGTAAACTGTTCTAGAGTCCTCTATTAAAACAGTCAAAAATAATGTTTGCTTGGAGAACAGGCCTTTGGCTAGCACGTTGTTGCTGCTGAATTTAAACCTAACTGTGCAGTCCTATTCATGTGTACTTGGAAGATGTCAATGCAGTTTTGCAACTTGGATGAGATATAAGCATTAAAGGCTTACACTGAGCCCCCCCCAAAAGACAAGAGATTTGCCAGAATTGACTTAAAACATAGCTACCTGCCTTTATAAACTTGATAAAAATTTACTGTCTGAAATGGCTTCTATGTGCAGTCTTTGTCTTGGTTTAATAGATAAACTGCTGCTTATTTGTCCTGTAATTGGTAGTGTGTGGTGCCACTATTATTATAGGAAGTCAATGTGTTGGTTCCTTTTAAAAAATTAATATGATAGTTCCATTACCAATAGCTAGTGAGAAATAGTGGTTCCCAGTTATTGACTATATTAAGTTTCCCATTATCTCTTGGAGGTGTTACATTATAACTATTATTGTTATTAATGCAGTGTTTGCTTTGTGTTTGGCTTTTAAGCATTTCACGAGAAAAAAGTTGTTCATTCTGAATTTCAACCCCGAAAAAGATAACTGGTATTGGGATTGCAGGAAGTAAAGTAGAACAGAAGGGGGACCATGTGAGCAAATACAGCTGATGTACTTTGGCCTGTTTACAATGAAAGCTGATTAGTAAGGAAAGGAGCTCAGCCTTCACGTACAAATGGATTTTTAGAAGCAATTTGAAGGAAAACCATCAAGTTAGTTTGTGTTGGCAAAGGAGGAAGGAGGAAATAATGGGATGAATAATTTTAAAGCAGTAAGTTGTTTTTGCTGAAGGTATGTGAAGAACCTAGTAGGATGAGTTTTGGAAACCATTTGTTTATCAAAATGTTTCTACCTACTCCTGTATCAACAAATTTCATGACTTATAAAATCACACTTTACAATAAAAATCACAGAATAAACTTTTCATGGACAGTATTTTGGATATACAGTAGGAACCCTGTATCCACTGATTCATTAACCACTGATTCAGTTATCCATGGTTGTCAGAGGAAAAAATTAAATAAATAATTCAACAGCCACAAAGCAAGCTACTGTCACAAACAGCAGCTGTAAAGCAAGCTATGGACACCAACAGCAGCTGTAAAGCAAGCGACTGTTGTAAAACAGCAGCCATAAAGCAAGTTGCTGTCACAAAGAGCAGCCACAAAGCAAGCTACTGTCGCAAAACAGGAGCTGTAAAGCAAGCTACTATCACAAAAATAGCAATTTTGGCTGCTCTCTGTTATCCACTGCCTTCGTTATCCATGGGAAGGCCTGAAACCAATCTCTAGCGGATACCGGGGTCCTACTGTATTGATAAGCAAATTGAAAAAGGAAGAATAGGCTTCCAGATGATGGATTGTATCTCCTACTAGTAGTAGCTAACATCTCCAGTGGTAAGAAATGCTGGATGTTCTGGTCCTGCAATATAGGGAGGGGATGGGACAGGACTCTTTTTGTCCAGTTCTGTTGTAAAACAGGAGTTTTCACAAAAAGCTTATTAAGAGGGTGATGTTCAATACCTTGCTGGTCTTATTAGCCCTGAGGCTTTTATAAAGCTGGAGAAAACGTATTTAGTTCGTAAAGGTTTTCTAAAAGTGCTTCAGATGTTTTGGTCTATAAACATGTTTAAATAATTCAATACAGTAATCAAATTAAATAGTTAATTAAAATGGAAATAGTTGAAATCTTGGTAATTAGATTTTATGTGTACTATACTATTGTATAGAAGAGTGTGTGAGTGTGCTCTTGCTCATTATTGGTGTGGAATGTCTATAGATATCTAGTTGACTACTGTGGGAACAGAGCATTAGTTTAGGTGGACCTTGGGTTCAATCCAGCAGGGCTTCTGTTATGTTATTACGTCTGGGGAAGCAATAGGGAAAAATCAAGTTAATAGTGTGATTTCGTAGTGCAGTTATTTAAGCCAGCAGTTTTGCTTGTCTGAGCAGAGACAATAACTAATAGGAACTAGGATCTAAAGCCACATTTGAATGAATCAGCTAACTGGGCATTGTGGACAGCCGGAATTAATGATTATTTGTATAGAAGCATATTTGGAAGGGTGCTGAGGGAGGCCTAGGATTTTTCCAGGGAACTCAGCTAGAATCAGATCTGGGATTTATTTGTTGGATTCATATCTGTATAATTTTCTTTATATTTTTGAAAAATGCTACTGCATATGTTTAGATGGTAAGTAGCTCAGCCTGCAAGTTTCTTTTACTAATCTATGGCCTAATGGGGTGAAGGGGAAGAAAGAGTTGTGTTTCTGGAGATAGCTTCTTTCTTTTTCTTTTTTTTTTCTTTTTAAATTTTATTGGGTTTTTAAGGGAAGAACAAAGGGAGAGGGTATGGGGGAAAAAGGGAAAAAAGGGGGGGATACAGTTTTAAAATTTACATTGAATATGTCAAGCAAAGTAAAAATAGTGATTTAACATATTGATAAATTGCCAAATATTATCACAGTACTAATAGGTTTGTTACTTCTTGCCATCTTTTCCGAGAGATCTCATCATAGTCTCCCTTTAAATAGCCGGAGAGTCTGTCGATTTCGATGCATTCTCTTTTCGTAAAAGTTCTTCTCTGTTGGCACGTTTGGTTGTTTCCAGAATTTCGCATACAGTATCCTTGCAGCAACAATTACATGGTGAAGTACATATCTCTGATCATATGAAATATTTATATCTACTATATTTAATAAGAAAAGTTCTGGTCTAAGCTCTATCTTAATTTTCAGACATCTTTCTAAAAATAGTTTTACCATTTTCCAATATGCCTTTGCCTCTTTACATGTCCACCACATATGGTAAAAGGTACCACAATCATATTTACATTTCCAACATTTAGGTGAGCAATTGTACATCTTAGATAATCGGTGTGGTGCGAGATGCCATCTATAGAACATCTTATAACAATTTTCCTTAAAAGAAATAGATTTAAAGATTTTAACTGTATTCCACAGAGAGTCCCATTTATTTAGATGAATAGAATAACCAAAGTTTTCTGCCCATCTTATCATAGTATCTTTGACCAGTGTATCAATCATTTTTTCATTTAACAGTATACTGTAAAATTTACTAAGAAGCTTCTTTCCACCAGCGGTCTCATTGGTTTATGTGTGGCATGCCATCTCTCCTCTGTTAGCTCATATAGAATTCCTGATCACTTATGGCAGGCCTGCACAACACGTCGACTGTGGGTGACCGGTAGCCTGCAGGCCTGTCAGAAGTTGCCCGCCAGGTCCCTGCCATCCTCCCGACCCGCTGCCAAGATGCTTGGTCCGAATTTCTACCCCTTTACTCCCTTACTCAGCTCCTCTGTAGGAGACTCCACCATCCTACTCAGGAACACCGAAAAGTGTGCATGCTTCTCAAAGTGGATTGCGGGGGTGTGGCAGCTGAAGGTAGACCCCGGGCTGTTCAAAGTTTAACAGCCCTGACTTATGGTAAGCAGTCTCCTCTTTATGACAAAGCTGGCCTGCTTTCAGTTTAAAGGGTTTATAATACCGTGGCTGTGTATCAGACTTTAATAAAACTGGTTCCATTTATATTATACACTGTTTTGGTGACTGAAATCCTGTTTTTTAGTTACACTAGAGTAGGCCCATTGAATCAGTAAAACTTATATTGGACTTCATTCATCATATCAGCACACATTTAGTGGACCCACTTTACTGCAACTTGCTACCCTAAGTAACAAGATTTCAGGCAGCTTGTTGTAGTGTATTGATCTTTTGTGATGGCTGGTAGAAATGCAAGTTTGAAAATTAAAGGGATTTGTTTATATATCCAGAGCACTAGTTGAGCAACATGGGCAGGAACTCCCCATCACAGAAACTTTGTGCATTTTGTAAGAGGTTGATAGTATGAAAAGACGCGAAAGGAAGGTGTTGATAAAGAGCGAGTGATCCCATAGGCCTGTACTTTAAATAGATAAGGTGTTTGTGCAAATAATCTTGAAGAAATTGGGAGCATACATGAAAAAGAAAGTTACAGATGCCTCTTCTTGCTGAATCAGAGAGCTAGATGGTCATAGAAGATAAATAGCATTTGACTTTCGTGTGCTCTGCTTTTTAAAAACATGCTTTGAAATTGTGCATGTATTGCAGCTTGCTTTTGCCTAGCTTAATTAATAGAGCAGTAATCATGTCATCCTAACAGTAGTGTCATCTCAGTTATTTTCTGTACATATAGTAGTCTCAATGAAGCAAGTGTATTTCATCAAGTAGTTTCAGAAATGCTACCTATAGATATGATAAGGAGGATATTGTTTATAAAACTGAATATATAAACATTGCTTATTTTATATGTAGCTTGTGTATGTGCTTGCAGATAATGGCTTGCATATAAAACAAGTGAATTTTTGAACGTAAGAGTGTGCAGCTGACCTGGGAGTTCCTGCCCTGGACTTACAAAATAATAAAATTTAGTTAGAATAAAATGTGCAAACATGTATCTGCTTTATGAAATTCTTACATTTATTAATTAGAAATTCTTTAAACCCTTTCAACAGTTCAAGGAAAGTACATAACTGCAGGGGAATTCAGAAAACAGATTATACCTCGTTAAAGGGGAAATTGCCTGAGTCTATTGACATTTGGATTGGAAATGTCATTTTCTTATCACAGCAAATCTCTTCATAAATTTGCTCTCTTGCTTTCATTGTAATTCTGTTCTCCCCCCTAATCTCTGCTCTGTTGTGCTCTTTTATAAATATAATACACTGTTGTCACACTTGATCAAAGAATGGATTCAATTGACACCACAATTTAAATAATAAAAATGATTTTTTAAAATTTATATTGTGCTTTAAATCAAATTGACTGCAAAGTGATTGATTTTTATCTACCCTGCTTGGTTATATATTTATTGGTAGCAGCAGTTGCAAAATCAGGTTTTAAGCACTCCAGTGTTCCTGCCAAGAAAACTCCATGGAGATGGGGTCACAAAAAGTCAGCCACGACTGTAACGACACAACAACAACAAAAGATGGCTTTGGAATGGCAAGTTATTTTAAAAATATATATTTATTTTATGAGGTCTAAGCACATACAGTTACATTTCTTACATCTAGTTCCATAAATATTACACAAACTTCATACGTCTAGTTCCATAAGCATTACACAAACTTGCTCGCCCTTCCTCATTTATCTTTCCCCCCCTCCCCCAGCAAGCAACTAATTCCAATTCCCTTTCATGTTATACATTATCAAAGCATTGTGGAGTAGTCTAGCCCATTTCTCATTCTCAGGCTTTCCTTTTATCCATTCTATAAACTTCTCCCATTCCTGCAGAATTCTGTTTTTCCCCTCAATCTTTCCTTCTTGCATTATTAGTATCAATTTATGCATTGGAATGGCAAGTATTGCAACGGTTTCAAAAACAGGCGGTTGCAAGGGAACTATCATTAAGTTGGAGGTCCCTGGTTCCTCTCTGGCTTGCTCCTCCTTAACTGTGCTAAGCACCCAAATGCTTTGTTATAGAGAAAGACAAAGGGAGTGAATAGTCATTTGTGGATATATGATGGGAGAAGGACTGGATCTTAGTAATGTCCAGTAGGCATAATTGGGTGTAATGGATTCACTGTGTTTTCGTACTGGATCAGCACCTAGTGAATTCTCTGAGCTGCATTTATACAAGCCCCAGCCACAATCACCTGAACCTACCCGTGGCTGCTGCAGCCTCAGAGTCTTGTCTAGAAATACCACCACCACCCCTTAGCGTCCTGGGGGGGGGGGCAATGTGTAGCCTGCACATTGTAATTAAAGTTTTAAACCGCCCAGAGACTACTTGAAGTGGTATGGGGTGGTATATAAGCAGAACACTTTAGCTGTATATGTTCAATTCACACACAAACACTGAGTTACTACAGTATGTACTTCACCCTTCTGTGTCATGTATGTTCAAAATTTTATTTATGTTTTTATAACCTTACTTAAAGATAAAAACTTGACAGGAACAGCCAGGGGACTCTGGACAAACAAGCTTGGGGAATATTGTTATTGTCCCTATCACCTCACTACCTGAAGCACTTGCCTCACTCTGCCTAATGGTAGAGCCAGCTTGTATTTAGCAAAGTATTTACTTACACTAAGTAAGCCAGGACTGCCCCATCTCTGCTGTCTTTCCGGAAGCAGGCAAAGACCTTCCTCTTCAAGCAAGGTTTCCCTGAAAGAGGGAATACCTATTATGTGACTTTTATATGGATTACCATGCATGAATACATTGATGGATTTCATAAGAACACCAGGGTCTTCCATGTTTACATTCCACCCCTCATAAAGGATTTTTCTTGCATGCTCTTTGCAGTTTTAATGTTACCTTTTAATGTTCTAAGATACCTCTTCTAATTCCCTGTTCTTAACTTGAATACGTCTTAAATGTTCTGGGCTGCATATTGTTCCTCATTATTGTAAGCCACCTTGGTCCTTTTCCAAGGAGAAAAGTGCTGTAAAGATATTCAAAAATAGATAAAATAAAATAAAATACTGGAAATGGAGGCTCATGTGGTTTCACAGCATTGAGAGGGAGAGGAAATATACTGTAGAATTGCCTTTCCTTGAAGGAATATGAGAATTGTACTTAAATGTATGTCTTTGTGGCAGAGCCCTGTCTTGAAACGTTATGTAGCCGTTGTTTCACTGTTCATGTTCAAGCATGATTCCTGTTTGGTCACTATAGCAGAGGCATTGTTGAGGTGTCTTCTTTCTGTACCCTGGGGCATGATTAAAATTTGTCAGAGGTGGTCCTATTATTAATTTATTATTTTTGTTTATATGTCTTTCTTTTCTCTGAAGATACTCAGAATCATCTTGTATCCGATCTTGTCTGATTTTGGAAGCTAAGCAGTGATGGGCCTGGGTAGTAGTTGGAATCTTCAGATGCGGTAAAAATGTTGGAAAGACAGTAGAGGACTAGATGAAAGGCTTGGTGGACAGATCCACTGTCTGAAACCCATTAGTAAGCCACAACTATAGTTAGTCTATTAGTGGGAATTTGTTGAATCAACTCTTCTGTAAATTCCATTAATTTTGTGGGTCAACTGTTGTAACTTATTGCCAGACTTCAGCCAGTTCTCTAAAGACTTTTTGTATTGTGATACATAGCCTGACTTTGATTTTGAAATCTACTAGATAGAAATAATAAAACAAGTACATTGCCTTCATTGACCTATGAACATTGTAAAAAGCAGTCATAATAACCTATTTTCTTAATTGATATGGTTGTACCCTTTGAAAGCTATGTAAGAACATATTTAAATATTTCACCTGTAAGTAGGATGGATATGATTCATGATTTAAATTTTAAAATTTGGATTTTTTGATGAATTAAATAAAAAACATTGTTTTTTTTTAAATTGATATTGTTGATTTTTATCCACCTTTCCTGTGCTGTATTCTAGCACAAATCTTTGTCTATTAAGGTGTTATTAAAATATGGTCCCTTAAAATACATGGAGAACTGACTTACTGGAATAAAAAGGGGAAACAGTGTGGCCATTAAAAATAAAAATTGCAAGACTAGGCTATAGACAATACCTTTATAGGTCACTAATAAAAATGATAAAACAAATCATTGCAATCATTCATGGGCAATTATCCACTTCTTCAAAGCAAGTACCAAAAGTCCAAACATGGCAAAAGGTGTGGTTTGCTAGGAGATTATTCTTAGATGTGAAGTACTTGGCAAGATGATTTTCTCCAGGCGAGTCTTATCTTGGATGAGGCAGGAAGTATCAAGGCTGTTGTAAAGTTGCTGAAGCCAAGGATTGGGTTACAGTACTAACTTCCTGGAGTGTCAGATACCCATCTTATTCCCCATTCTAGCTGTTTGTACTTTGTCATGGCTAAAACTGATTACCTACAGCAGTTAGGTCATTAAGGTGGCACAATGTTTTTGTCGTATTATTTTCTTTTGTTTTTGGTCTGATGTGCTAGGTTTAATGAACACAGCTACCTCTTCTGAAACTAATAACAAGCAGATGAGGAGCAATAAAAGCAAATCTATACGTTCAGCTGAAGGGTTAATACAGTAATGTAATCAATGGAGCTTACATTGTGTGAGTTTTGTTCCCTGAGCTTGCGAAAAGGGAGACTTGTTCTGGAATGGCATTAAAGGTGATGCTTTTTGTGAAGGATATTCTGCAGGTTACATGTTATAAGTAAAAAGGACCTCTCAGCAGTGATAACAAGGAAGCAGTAGAACAAGACTCAAATGATGGCCATAGACTTTGGCCAGGGTTGTCTTGTAGAACGTACTTTTTCAGGTGTCCTGTTCCCAAGGCATTTAGAATAAACATCTAGGAACTTTTCAACCCCTGAAGGTGAGAAATCATCAAACTTACTCAGAAGTCCGCCCAGCCCAAGGAGTTGCACAGATATTGGGTTGCCACTGTTTGTATTTTCTACCCATTCCTTTTCTTCCATTGACACCTGTGTGAATAATAGGCTGATAAGATTGTATGGAGATCAATTTTATACTAGCACATGACTTCTTGTAATGACAGTGTGAACAAACACAGTTCTTTCCCCCTCTGCATAGCCCCCTGCCATCTTCTAGAATGTGTTTCAGAGGTGTTGTCAAGGAATCTTTCTTCCAGGCAGTTACAGCAGCACTTCCTGATTAGGAAAGGAGTCATGTGTTAAGAAACCTTAACTGCATGGTGAATCTTGATTGGAGCGTACCTTGGTAAAGCAATGGGAAAGTTTGAAAATGTTCACACTTTTAATGTTTTCCGAGTTCTGTTTCTTGATTCAGGCATGATTCTTTGTGGACTTGATGAATTGCTGTTTATGAGTCAGACGTCTGGACACTTGCATAGTAAGAACAAGATATGGATATTCAAATACTGTTTACTGTGTAGCCGGTCATATTCTAATTGTCTGATTATGCATAATGCTTGGATTCTGTAGAGCAAATTTTGGATTTGAGATACTGTTGTGCAGTGCTGTTGTCACTTAAGAAATTTTGGCTTATCCGTTTTTTTGGGGAAGGGCGGTTTGCATACTTGGCAAGGAATTAGACCTCATATAAGCTGCCTTGGGTCCTTTTCCAAGGAGAAAGGCGGGGTAAAAATATTCAAAATAAATAAAATAAATAAATATGTCAGACATCAGCTTGCAGTTAAAACCAACTCAATCCCTTCTCGTTCTCCCTTAGGTTGATATATATTCCTATTTACTTCCTTCATCTATAATGTATTGTGATGTTTGAATAGGGATATGTAGCATTTCTTTCATTATGAATAATCTTCCATTCTGAACTTATACTGAATTTTATCAAACCTATACAGTATAGTTTTTCACTCTTTCAAAAGGCGTACCATCCTCTCAGACTTATGTAAGAAAGAGACATATAAACTTAATAAATAAAAAAGTTTCTTGTTACATTATGAAGTTGTTCTTCCATTTCCATACATGTACTGTACTGTATTTTATAAGTAGGCTATGATTGAGAACAACCAACATTCAGCTGAATTAGATGTCACATAAACTGGTAACTTTAAACCTGTGTGGAAGGGGAGGAAGTGCATGAATTATTCAGCTCTTGACTCTTTTGCTAATGTCTGAAGTGAATGAGCTTGACAGTATATAGGTTTGTTTTTAATCAGTGCAGCGTAGTTCATTTTATTAGTGGCCTCTGCTGTATTTTTGGTGAGTGTCTACAAAATAATTATCTTCTAATTGCCTTCTCCAGTGAACCCTCATAAATTTATTTTAGAATTGTATGAGTTTATGAAGCAAATTAATCATTTTTGTTAACAAACAGGCTTATAGAAAGCTGGTCTAAAGGAGTAGAAGATCATTCATTTTACCTGGGGCTTCTTTTAAATCTCATGTTTAAATACAGTGTCTGTGTGATGCCAGAAATGTTTGTAAGACATCCGAGGACCTGGTGATATGTGGTATGAACTGAGAATGCTTCAGTTCAGATTGCTCCTCAGAACATGATCTTAGTCTATTTTCTAAAGTACGCTTCTCATCATGTATCTCAGCCCCATGTCAGTATAAGGGATACTGATCTACCTTATATAGCTGTTGTCGAGATTACTGAGAGTTTGTGCAGTTGGTTCTGAGTTTTCCAAAGCTATGTGCAAAAATGGCATGTACTGATATGATTTGTAGATTCAAGCTGAAGGTATATTTTTTAAACCTAGAAATTAAACCGGTGTGGTGTTGTGGATAGAATGATGCATTAAGCTTGGGTTTGAATCCCTGCTCGGCCATAAAAAATTATGGGGGGTGGGCATGATGGCATGAGTGAAACTGCTCCTCAAATATCATAATAAAGCACCTTGAAGGTTGATAAGTAAGTTGCAATTCTGCAGCATATAACAACAGTAACCATAGTAATGGTGAGCTACCTTGATAGTTCAGCAAGTTGAACAGCTGTCTCCAGAGCCAGGTTTTGGGATTGCCTCCTGGGAGAAGAAGAGCCATTTTGTTGTGTTCATAAGCAAGCTATACAGTCCCAGAGTGCCCCCAAAAGAAGGCAGTGGTAAACCACTTCTAAGTACTTTATACTGTACCTAGAAAGGCCTGAGTCTGAATCTCATTCTCTCTCCCTCTTTCTCTCTCTTTCTGTCTGTCTGACGTATTAGGTACTTGCCAATTATTTCTTAAAGAGTCACTGATAACCTTTTTTTTAAAAAGACAAGAGTCATGTTTTTTTTCCCTGTTCCTGCTGGGTCTTTCCTCAGTATTTATTTATTTATTTATTTATCTAGATTTGTCACTGCCCATCTCCCAGGAGGGGAATCTGGGGAACTTACAATATAAAACACAATAAAAGAATAAATCTTAATGTGAGGGTTCTGTCTTTGCCCAGGCTTCCCGCCCTTCCAATTTCAAAGAAAATTGAAACGAATAAACAGAACTTTTTATTGGTTCTTCAACTACAAATGAGGTTCTTTTCCTTACAACAGTTTCAACATCCTTAACTTCTGTAACAAATGGGTTATTCTTTCCTTCATAATTGGAATCCTTAAAGAGAAATCAAATTCCCCACCTCCACGTGGGGACAGCTGCACCCACCACTTGTCTCCTTCTCTCTCTCGAAGAGCTGCGGCTCCCCCACTTGCACTCCAACCTCCTTCCCGGAGAGATGGGGTTTCCCCACTTGCACCCCAACCTCCAAAGTTGATCTGAGTCCAGGGCGCCTCGACGGACGGGCAATTAACGGATAGGCGTCCCTCTGGGTCAAGTCCATCTGGGTATTCAGCTTCCCGGCTTTGGCCTCCTCCCGTACCTTGGCCAGCCATTGTTCCAGTTCCAACGTCTTTCTTATCTCCTTCCTCTTGCGGTTGTATTCGCGGGCCTCTCTCTCTCCCCAATAGGAACAACCTTTCTTGTGCACCTGTCGTCTATAACTCTCTGCCTCCTTCTTGGGCATCATCATTCTTTCCCAATTTCCCGTCCATGGGTCCTCCATCCAAACTCACTCCCAATCTGGAGGTAGAACCTTTGGCTTTCCCTTTTTAACTTCTCCAAACCCCACCTCCACTACTCCTGATTCGTGGGGCCTTCCCGCCTTTTCTTCTCCCTTATTTCCTGCCACACCAGAGGCCTCTTCCTTTTCCTTCTCCTTCTGTTCCTCTATGATCTTAAGAGCATCATAGAACCCCTTCTATAGCATGGTTCTGTCCTGAGGATCCAGAGGGGCTTGTTTCGGGAATGTTCCCCTGCTCTTCTGCTTCTCCAGCCATGCCTCCCCCTCTGCATTGCGCTGTGCAGGGGTCACTCTTTCTCGCTCGGAGAAGTTCCCCTCACACTTAAAAACATCTAAAAACATCTAAAACTAACAATATACAGTATTTATAAATAATTTATCTCTGATTCAGTTGAACTTGATTTCATTTGAGTCAGATTAATTCACCAAGAAGACAGATATAGATTTAAATTAAATGATTAAATATACTCACAGACTTGGCAGTAAGCCTCATGAACTCTGTGAGATACGCTTCTAAGTAAATTTATTTATTTATTTATTTATCTATCTATTTATCTATTTATATACCACCCATCTTCCAGCAGAACTCCAGGCGGTTTACAACATATAGGATTTGGATATGTTTCCTCCTTTTTAAAGACAAGTACACATACACAGTATATACACACATCAATTTTTATTTTCCATAGTAGAAACAAAATGTAGTTTTTCCACTGTGATAGAGCCCTTGGTAAGAATGTGCGTTGGTGGCTGTACTTGTTTTCTGTGAACACTATGCAGAGAAGTGGCTAATATGTATTGCTTATGATGACTTAGCCTGCCCTGATAAGGGTGTAGGGACATTATTTTTCCCCCGCCAGAACAGTGAAATGTAGCAATGAAGGATTCTGATACATTGTTTATGATTATTGAATTATGTATTGGGCTTTATTGAGAATTTGTAAGAGAAAAATGTGTTTACATTGTGCTTGTTGTGATGAAGAAATTGACACAGGGTGAGATGCTATGATACCATGCAGTGTTCACAACCAGGCCACTTACTAATGGTCGCCATCATCCTTATTGTTGTTACTATCTTGCTGTTCTCCCAATAATAACAGCACTGAATAGCCGTTAAAATTAATGTAATGTTCTTTTGTTTGAGGTAGAACAGCACTGAAAATAAGAATTACCTGTGTAGTTGCCAACTTAATTTCCCCCCCCCCAGCTGTTCAAGACTGACTATTCTAAAAGGGAGGGAAGGCGGAAAAGGAGAGGCAAAATCTCTTGTTATCAAAATGAGAAATTTAACTGATATTGATTTCATAAACAGTCTTCCCATGCTATCCCTTCTTATTTCCAGTACATAGTTTTGCTTCCTCCATTGTTGCATGGGACAAGATGATGCTCTTAGCATTCAAGTATTTTGAGAGGATTAGATGAATTTGTGTACAGCAGATTTCATGTTGATTCCAGTGCCTTCTTTTCAGTGGAATGGCTGTCAAGAGATTGATGTAACTGCCTATCACGCCTGTCACTTTTTAATATTAGCATCCACAGGTGACAGGGTTTCTTGGCTGACAGGTCTTGATGTGACACATAATGTTTTTGGCTCAGCATGACTCCCCCCTCTTATGTCCAACCAGTTTCAATTCAGGCTTCCTGGGAATTAAAAGACGGTGCAGGAGTGGGTTCGTCAGCTTTTCAATAAGGCTGGCAAGCGGCATTAGTTTTATCTTGCTTGTTCTCAATCCATCTTAAACTTTACCTGAATCTTTACAACCCTCCCAGGCTGACAAAGGATAGTTTCCAGTTGCACGTTTGTAAGGAGAGAGAGGTAGCTAAGATAAGAAATGTCCTGTTCAACAGATACAGGTATTTAGCCTGGATAAAAACAGGGTGACCTTTTGATTTTATATGTTGTCTAAACACTTGATTATACAGTATAATGACTAAAATCCAGTAGTAAATTAAAATTCAAATAGGCCTATTGAATCAATGATTTAGTGAGGCTGTCAGGGTGGTTTTGATTTAAATAATGATTTACAATTTAAAATTCATGTCTTTTGATGCTTTGAATCAATTTAAACTGTGATTTAAATCAGTTTGATTTAAAAAAAAAAAATGCCAAGTGAGGGCTCCTCTAGTCACAAATGCTTGATTTTGGTCAGTTCTGTAGGGTGACTCATAGTGATGTTTGTTAGAGGAACTCCACCTGCCATTGTACATTCATAGAGGGTGTAGCGCAGTGATGGCGAACCTATGGCACGGGTGCCAAAGGTGGCACTCGGAGCCCTTTCTTTGGGCACCCAACATCACCCCTTCATAGCCACCTGTATACAGGTTAAGTTACTGTATTGGCACTTTGCAAAAAAAAATTAGTGGGTTTTGAATTGCTGTTTGGGCACTCGGTCCCTAAAAGGTTCGCCATCACTGGTGTAGCGGCTACCATGCAGAGCCCTCCGTTGTTTCAAGGACCGTCGACCTGCACTCGCTATCGATTTAGCTTTGCTGCCACCATCCAGATTTCCAAGTTTAAAATAACTGAGTCCCAGTCAAAGTGTAACGTGGAACCAAATAAAATAAAGTTTATTGAATACAAAGATGCTTCAGGATCAAGTTTACTTATGTACAAATACTGTACTTAAAAGTTCTCAAAGCAGTAACACTCAAGCTCTGTCTTTACTTCAACCCTCTCACTAACTCAGCCCTATCCCTCAGGATGAATCTTCCCAATCTCAAGTGTGCAGTTTCTCTATCTGACTAACTATCTCAGGTGGAGCTGTTTAAGCACTAGGGCTCTGCCTTTGCATTCCTTATTTGGGCATAAGCAATAACCCTTTATCCCCCTCCTCTATAGCCACTTAATCAAGAAAAGGGTGAACGCTATGGAGGGTTTTAAAAAATAGTGATGGTACTATGCATTATGGCCAAACAGTTCCACAGGTCTATCCAAAGGGCATCCATCATTCTAGAATTCTTGTGGTTTGTCCAGATGCATCTTTGCATTCATAAGCTGTTCTGCCATGTTAGTTTTAGAGAGAAAAGGCATTCTCCTGGCAACCCTCTCAAACAAACTATAGCTGTTCAGCCCTTTTCTAATTGTACTGTCATGAACATTAACATTTAACATCCTAAAGGAGGCCTGTAGAGTCTGAGATGTAACTCTTGGGATTTTGGCAATTTCTCTGAGCATTGCATAGTCTGTCCTGGGAAGGTTGGCAACTATCTTGAATGTTTTCCACTTGTGAATAATCTTCCTCATGGTAGAATTAAACTAATTTGAATAATAGGGACTTAAGCAAACTAAAAACAGATAAAACAGGTGGGAATAAATACAAAAGGACTAGGTGCCATAGTCTGGACCTGTTAGATATTCTGTATCAGTCTCAAGGGTAGCTCCATGTAGAACCTATTGAAGTTGTCTGTTCTTGAGCTAATCCTAAAGAAAAGCCCTCATTATAATAGAATTTCAGGAAGAAAAGCATGTTTAAACGTCAAAATAAACACGTCAAGCTTTGCAAAACATATCTAATGTTTAGGTGGAATTTGGGATGGTAGAGCTTTTTAATATTCTATTTGTTTAAAATATTTTTACCTCACCTTTTCCCTTAAAATGGACCTAAAGTGGCTTACATCATTAAAAGACAACATTCAAAGCTAAAAACAGTATTTATGGAAATATTTAAAATAAGATCAAACAACACAAAAGCAGTATCAAAAAACTTAAAGCTGTAAACGATCAGCTTTACATAAGAACATAAGAAGAGCCATGCTAGATCAGGCCAAAGGCCCATTTAGTCCAGTTTTCTGTGTCTCACAGTGGCCCACCATATGCCTCTGGGAGCACATGAGACTAGATATCTCTTTCCTGATAATACTACTCTACATCTGGACTTTGAAGTACAGTATGACCCCCTTATCCACTGGATCATTATCCACTGATTCACTTATCTGTGGATTGGGGGAGGGGATATTTTAAAAATAATTCAGTACAGTAGGACCCCTGTTTCTGCGGGAATTGGTTCCGGGACCCCCTGCAGATATAGAAAATCATGGATAAGAGTGAATGCTCTTATCTAGGATGGCAGTGGTGGCAAGGAGGGGAAGTGAAAGGAGGTGGCAGTGGTGGCCAGGGAGGAGGTAAAAGAAGCCTTTCCCCCTCCTGGCCCGCAACCTCCATCCACTCCTGCCCTTACCTCCAGGCCAGGAGCTTCCTCAGCAGGGAGGAGGTAACCTCATCAGCAGTGATGGTGGTGGCAGCTGAAGAGGCACCCACACTGCACCGCTTGCGTAGAACTTTGGAGGTGGCAGTAGAAGAGGCGCTTATGCCACTTGCCCAGAACTTGGGGGTGGTGGCAGAAGAGGTGCCCATGCCACGCTGCTCACCCGGAACATCGGTGGTGACGGAAGAGGTGCCCACATGGACCTGCAGATGCCTGCAGGAAGTGCAGGCGCATCTTCCGCCATCGTCTCAGTGTTCTGGGTGAGCAGCACGGTGTGGGTGCCTGTCTGCTGCTGCCCCCGGTATTCTGGGCTAACAGCGTGGGCACCTCTTCTGCCGTTGCCCCCGAAGTTCTGGGTGAGTGGCATGGGTGCCTCTTTTGCTGGGTACCTCTAAAGTGGGCTGGTCACTTTAAGGACCCGCATGGCCAACCGGCCTTTGAACTTGGGTCCCAGGTGGGGGACCAGAGGTTTGAGTGGGAAGTTCAAAACTTCCGATCCACCGGGACTCGAGTGGGAAGTTCAGACTGGCTGGCCAGGCAGGTCCTCCACCCTTCTGGAGGGTGCCTGGTTGGCCCGCTGTGGCAGTGAGGAGGAGGGCAGATGGCATTGGCAAAAGTAAGTTTTATTTTTATTTTCCCCCCTCCTTGCCATTCCCCCTACCCCCGCTGATCACCAACCGCAGATAACTGAATCACCAGATAAGAGGGTCGGAAACAGTAGCCACAAAGCTGGCAGTGAAGAAGGTAGCTGGGCAGCGGCGGTGATGAGGGCTCGGCATTGATAAGCTCTTTTGTTTTCTTCCCTCCTCATTGCTGCCAGCCAGTTGCGCTCTTCGGTGCTCAGTTCACTGGCCAGCTTGCGGCAGCGGCAATAACAACAAGCGAAGAAAACAAAATAAAGCTTACTGATGCCGAGACCTCCTCGCCGCCACCGCTGCACTACCAAGTGTTTGGGGGGTGTCGGGGACAAAATTTTTCACCCCAGCACCCTGTCTCTGCCATTATCTTTGGATAAGAGCATTTGCTCTTATCCACAGATTTTGCTATCTATGAGAGATTCCAGAACTGTTCCCCCATGGATACGGCGCTCATACTGTACCTTGTTTTAAAGCCTGGAGATTACAGTCCCCATCATGGCTTGTAACCTGTGATGGATTTTTGCTCCAGGAATCTGTCCAATTCCAGGCCAGATGCCATCGCCACTTCCTGTGTCGGGGAGTTCCACAGACCAACAACAAGCTGGGTAAAGAAGTATTTTCTTTGGTTTGTTCTCACTCTCCCAAACCTCACTTTGAGTGGATGTCCCCTTTTAAAAAATAAGGATGTGCTGGTCATGTTGCAGCCAAGTTACCAACTAGGGCTAGTTTCATAACCCCACTCTTAGAGCAGCTCTGCTGCCTTCCAGTTGTTACTGGGCACAATTCAAAGTGGTGGTTCTCACCTATAAAGCCCTACACTGATTGGCTGCAAATCCTACCATCTTCACAGTTGCTTTTAGTTGGGACATGGGAGAGGGCCTTCTTTGTTGTTGCCCCCAGAATTCAAAACACCTTCCCACTGAAGGCCAGGCTGGCTCCATCGTTGCTGTCCTTCCCCACACAGGCAGGCGAAGACTGTTCTCTTCAGGAAAGCTTTCGCTTAGTGAGTGGCTGCCTGAGTGAGGCTTTTTAAATGAATTGCTATACAGTACTTGATTATTTTGTATGTGCTTGGTACTTTGTTTCTCTGAATGTGTTTTGGTGTTGCTTTTGTTTACCATTTTAGTGTGATATGTATTTGATCTTTTCAGTATTGTGTTCTCACTCTTGTTAGCTTTACATACTGCCTTTTAATGTTGTAAGTCACCCTGGGTCCTTTTTTTAAGGAGAACGATGAGGTATGACTGAATGAAGACTGATTCCCTGTGCATGTGTTTTAAAATAGGTATATTAATTAGACAAATTAATATATAATTAGACAAAATTCCATACAAATGTGCAGTAAGCAGGAGAAAATGCACAGAATTTATATACTGTACATTTTAATGGAATTCTTTGAAAACTGAGAGTATTAAAGGTTGGAAACATCCATGCAGATCAGAGCAGCACAGTTGTGAGAGTGGAAAAACTTAGAAACGGGTGTAAAGAACTAGAACAGACAGGTCTGGGATTTCTTTCCTAATATTAGAATGAATGTCCTGGCAGTAAGAGCTTTTCAGAAGTGGAGCAGAATGCCTTGCAAGTTGATGGGCTCCCCTTTTAAAACAAAGAATGGCTGCTCATCTGTCAGTGATGCTTGAGCTGTGGATTTCCTGCTTTGGCAAGAAGTTAGATGACATGGCCCTTGGGTTCCCTTTCAGCCCTACACTTCTGATTCTCAGCAGGACATTGTGACCTCCTTGGAGTCAGCAACACCTATAGAGTCCCGATCTGCGCTGCTGTCAGTTCATGGGATTTTAGTGGCCTGGAAAGTGGCACTCTTGTAGGGCAGACCATCCGGGAGCAGATTGATGACAACTTTGTTCAATTATTTCAATCTATGCACAAACTCCAGTCACACTTTGAACAACATGTTGTCTGCCTCAAAGCCCAGCCACATCAGTAATATTCAGTTTTATGAGTAAGCCTCTCAAAGTTATAGGTCTTCAAAAATGTTTACTTGCCTTTTAGTGATGGCAGGGAAAGGATGGAACGCTGCATGTTTATGGTGCATTTTATTGCAGTGGGGTTGATATCTATGCTTAAAGCTGAGGAGAGACAGGGGTTTATCTCTTTTGCCAGCCCAGCCAGTTGCCTGCGTGCAGTTGCTAGTTACTTTTGACTTCTAGACCTGTGCTTAAATTACAAGACTGATGTTAGCCTTGGACCTGTCTGTAGTTATTTAAACATTAAACCTTTTGAGGGATGCTTCAAAAATTATCTTTCTTGCATGTATACCCCAACCCCTTTTAAGCATACAACCTGAAGTGATCTGACCAATATGATGTTCTGATCTTGTCAGCAATTAATGGTTAATAAGGGCCATATTTTCAGCTCAGCAAGTGGTTGAAAGGACAGTGACATTAGGTGATTATCTACCTTTTTAGTCCTGCACTGACAGAAGACTTGAACATTTCACTGTCAATCCAGACTGCTGTGGAAACTTTGGCAGAACCCTTTCCTTAGGCACTCAGCTACTCATTGTTTTTTTCTCTTGAGTTCTTTATGGGAGTGAGCAGCTGAAGTGCATAATGACAGAAGGAAGTGGCTCTAAATGTTTCTTTGTTCAGTATGTGGATCAGGAAGCAGAAGCAGAAGGAACAAAGCTGTTCCTTGAGACAAATAATGGAGCAGCATTATTGGCACTTACAGTACAATTGCAAAACACCCAGTTAGATACTTGGATGTTGACATGCTCAGATGCTTGTCTATGATTGCATATTCTCTATTGTATGAAGAGTTATTCAGTGCAGACTTGATAGTCTGGCATGGAAAGTAAGAGGGAGGAATATCTGGCCTACAGAAGTAATCCATCCCATGAAAATGTTGGTTCCCGGTTGTGAGACTTCTGAGGAGATAATCCTCAAGTCCCACGGCTTCCCAAGCTCCTTAGTCTTTCTCCCTCACATAAAAGACTGGAGGAGAAACTGATCTCTGTGTCAGCGCTGATTTCTAATCAAGATAAAAATGATTAAACTGGGAAGACAAGTGAGGCTAAGAGAAGAATGTTTTCCATTGGGCTTGTGCTTGGTGCAGTTCAGTCCAGGGTTGGCTCCTACACACCCAGCTTAGAAGGCTTTGCTCCTTGTATTCTGGAGCAGGGTATATCACAAAGGTGGCAGTCTGTCTATGGTCTATGACCTATGACAAAAATAATTTGCTTGAACAGAGGAATCAAGTCACTACTCCTGACTGAATTATATTTTTAGGGATATTTCCAATCTTGTTGTTAAGAAAGTGGGTGTTTTTGTTTCCTTAGCTTAGTTGGTATCAGTAACTTCATCAGCTGGGAGCTGAAGTTCAAGGTTGTCAAATTAAACTTGTGTTCTGGTTTGTCTTAATATAATCTTCTTTCTAGTGAACTCCTTTTCTGCTTATCTCAAGTTCATTTTGTTGTGCCAGAGGTGCATAACTTTTTATCGAGGGTAGTAGTTTTAGGTCATTTAATTCACATTTCCGTGTTGGGGGGGGCGGAATTCCACAGAATTTAACTGGCATTTGTACAGTATTCAGTCAGAAGTCTGTAGTCATCAGTACTATCATCCTCACTTCAGTGGTTGAAGTCATGCCCTGGCATTTTGCTCCCTGGTGTGTGCTCAAAGATAGTTGTATATCAAGCATGAAGCTGAAATGGGTGTGGAAAAGGGAAGAGAGAATTTAAAAATAAAGAAAAACACAGAAATAGTGGCACAATGCATTTCTGAAGGGACCTTAGTTCAGTTAGAGTACTGCATGATTAATTCCAAAGTGTGGCTCACTTGAAGAACAGTATGCCAAAGCACTGCCATTTCCTTTAGCAGACATAAAAGGCAGTCATGTTGTGGCAGTTCATGCCATTAAAAAAAAGGAGACTATGGGCTGTTACGTAAGAATGCCAGTGGACTTCTAAAGAGGTTTCTTCTGTTATAAGGTTTTTATCTACCTTGACGCTAAGTGCTCTGCCTACATTTATTTTGTTGCTTCTGTTCCACTAATACTGTAGTCATATCCCCAAAAGTATGCTATCTTATTTAGACAGAATGTGTCTGTTGTGGGTGACTGACAAAGTAATTTTGTAATCTTATGTTTGCAGGGGCTAAGTTAGCAAAAGTGTATTTTAGTTTTTGGATAGGAAGTTCTAACTTTTTTTCAGTTTTGTAAATAAGCATACCTTCTTGACTTAACATTTAAATTGACTGCATTTTGAAAAGAGAATTGTAATAGATGGATCTGTTTCTTCTCTGTTGTCTACCATTGCATTGATTATTTTCATTGATTTTTATTATGTTGTATGCATGTTTGGAAGATGTAATGAGATCAATATTGAGACATTAAAACCAAATGTAAACTAAAATTTGCACAGGATTAACATTGTTGAGGGATAAACATGAATAGTGCCTATCATGGGCTTAGTTAGAGGCCTTGTCCATTCTGTGGCATTACAAATATAATAAAGAGCTGATACAGCTCAGTGGGGAAGAGTGCCTGGCCCCACAGCCAGAGAATGGAAAGAGGCCAGCCATGAGCCATCAGTGTGGGTGTATGGCTAATAGAGTAATGTGTCTTGTCACCTGTGTAGCCTTGGGCAAGCTGCACCATAGAGAAGCAGTCCCAGAAGGAGGAACTTAAAATTATGTCTGAGTATTTGGTACCTAGAAACCCTAGGAAGGATGTTGTACATTAAGATAAGCCACTTTTTGTAATACTTCCATATTTGTATGCTCTCTAGGTCCCAAATAGATTGGCCTTATTAAAATTTTTGAGGTATGGGTCACCTGGTTCCTGTGTGTGATTGAGGGGGAAATGGAGGGAAATGCAAGTAAAAATAGAAAAATACTGGGTCATCTCCAGCTTGTATCTAAATTGGTGCTATATCAGGGTTCTTGAATTAAATTGCTTCTTATCATTGCTATACCAGCTTTTCAGAAGATCTTAGTAGTGCAATGTTTCATGTGAATATTGAATGGTAATATTTTTAATCAACCATGATCCCTCTCATGTTTGCCAATATCTGGATTTTCTTGTTACCTTTTATACATTGCCTGTGCAAGCCCTACCAAGAAGCAGATTGTTGTCTGAGCAGTAAAGTCTACCGGCTGTGTATTGTGAAATGGCTTTTGGAGACTGATAATTGTTGCTGCCCGAATTAGTTAATCACCATATGTTAGTCACCTTCCAGCTGTGAGTATTCCTTTAACAGGACTTGTTCCCTTAGAGCAGTGGTCCCCAAACGTAGGTTTCCAGCTGTTTTTGCACTACAGCTCCCACAAATCATATCTAGTAGTGAAGGCCTTGGAGTTTTAGTCCCCAAAAATCTGGGCACTAAAGAGGGAAACTAAGAGTGTTCTTTATAACATATATGCACTAAAGTAGAGACTCGGTAGGCCATTCCAGTCCTTGATGTGTGATGCATTTGAGGCAGTAGTACTTGTTTTTGCAATTGCTCCCATTTAAAGGCTTTATTTATGGCTGTTCTGTCATTTAGAGTCACAGGCGAAAAATGTGTCAAAATGGCTTTGCTTCATAGTGTCACACCACTCAAACTGTACATCGTATGTGTTTGAAGATTGGCAATAAGTAGACTCTAAGCTATTTTATCTAAATATGTAAATTTTAGAGTTAGGATGTAGACTCCTCTCAGCCTGTTTTTTGAAAGATAAGACTGCAGTTCCTATTTACCCTTGACTTCAAGGAATTGTCTGAACAACTATTAATCAAGGCAGCTGCCCAAATTCCATCCTATGTCCACTCTGGAAGATTGTCCATATTTTGAGGCTATTTAAAGAGAAATTTGTTTGCTAGAGTGTGCACTGTGTCTCCCTAAGCAGTGTGCTTAACCTTTGACTGTAAAACCACGAGTTGTGGCCCTTTATGTCAAGTAGTAGTGCCTTTGCAGCCTCAAATTAACATTGCAGGCATTCAGAGGATTTTTCTTTTCATGAACCATTGAAGATCGGTTAATAAAATGCTTCACATTGTGCCCAGTAGTTTTTTAGAAGCCAAAGTCAAACGTTAGTTTTGGCAGCAATGTAGAAGTTTCACAAAATTAAGTTTAAAAGGCCTACTGCATTATCAGTAGGCCTTGCCAAATATAAAGCATTGAATGAGTCACAGTGTAGTCTAGTCTAGTGTAGTGTAGTGTGGGGCTGCGCAGCCCAGGAATTGCATGTAGCATAGCCTCATCCATGATATTTCATGGGATGCAACAACTCTTCTGCCATCAGATACCTTCAGAGGAATTTGCCTGTTTAGTTGCAACTGCTGCCAACACTGTTGCAATGTGATTTGTCCCTCCTGCTGGTCTTTCGTGTTGGATCACTTCTTGTCATGTCTGTGACCACTGCCATTAGATTTTCTTCCAAGAGGGCATCCTAGCAGCACTTTCAGAATGGTCTTTAGTTCTTGCTGGCTCGTTGCAGAAAAGAAACAAATAAATTAAGAAGTAAAACAGCGGGAATTAATCTATGTCAGAATAAAGTTAAAAAGGAAAATGAGTTATATAGAAAATGGAAATAATGAGAGGCTGAACTCCAGTAGTAAGTTGCAGCAGGAAGAGACCTGTTAAATCCGTAGAGGTTTGGTGAGTCAGCTTGTTTGTATTTTCTATTGATTTAATGGGCCTGCTCAAGTTATGAGTCTGGATTTACTTCAGAGTACGGCAATAAAAGGGGATAAAATGCTGGAATTTTATTTCTGGACATGCACTCTATATGTGTGTGCTTTCCAGGTGGTCGCCCTATGCCAGGGGTGCCCAAACTTTTTGTAAGGAGGGCCAGATTTGGTGGCTGAGAATGTGTCAGGGGCCGGTTGCTCCCTGACCCTGCCACCCAACTGCAAGCCCCACCCACTGACCTATAAGCCCCACCCACTGACCCCTTACAACCCCACCTTCAGGAAGGGAGGGAGGGAGGTGGGGACCAAGGGAGGGAGGAAAGAAGGAAGGTGGGGACCAAAGGAAGCACAGGGAGCTGTGGCCACCATAGGGGAATGTGTGGGTGAAGGAGGGGGAGGGAGGGGCGGGCCAGCCAGCCGCGGGCCACTCAAAATGCCCTGATGGGTCGGATTTGGCCCCCGGGACAGACTTTGGGCAGGCCTGCCCTATGCTAATGTATGATGAACTAGCCCTTTGTTGTCATAGTGCTACATGTATTATTTTGCAGTTAAAACAAGAATTTAGAACTGACTGGACAGCTTCAGTGGGGTCAAGGGGCCATGTTTGCTTTCCCTTACACATTGGAGGAACCGCACTGGAACACCCTGACTCCCCCATGCCGGACCAGGGGAATACTGGTGTGAGAATTTTTAAACGTGCCTCTCTGGTATTTGGATGTGTTGAAACAATATTTTATACCCACCTTTAGTGTGCTTCTACTCTAACTTCAATAGAAATATTAAATGTGGTTTATATAAAGCAGATAAATAAGCAACTGGGAGTTGCCAGTTGTGGTTTTAAAGCATAGTAGGCTCACTGTCATTGGGGGGGGGGAGGCATGTTTGTTTTTCTTGATCTCTGCTCTCAAAGAAGCTGGTGTTTCAACTGAATTTGAAGCAGAAAGCCAGTAGTAATTTGGTTGCCATTGAAATGATTTGGGCACCAGAATTTTGTGTCAGAAGCCACACCTTCTTCTTGGATTGACATTTGAAACTGGTTGTTTACTAAAAGGTGCTGATAAGGAGAGGCCCTCTGCTCTGGCCCTCTGTCAAGCAACTCACCCATGTTCTTTCAAACGTTCTAATTCCAAGGTTTTATTACCCGTAAGAAATAATACTTGCATGGTGGCAGATTTTGCAAAGATTTCTTTATTTCTTTAAAATGATTTTTATCCTGCCTTTCTCTTTAAAAAAGACATTGGGTGCTTTACATCATTAAAATACAGCAGTACCTTGTATAAAGGAATTAATTCGTTCCAAATGAAATTATGTTAAGCAAATTTTCCTTTATACAAATTCCCATAGGAATGCATTGAAAATGGAGTAGTCCCATTTTTATGTTGTATGGATTCTCCCCATAAGCAATTATGTTAAGCAAATTTCCCCTATCTCTGGAATTTTTATGTTGTACAGATTTTATGTTATACAAACCGTTTGTTATACAAGGGTCCACTGTACAGTACTTAAAAACTAAAAGTAGTAAGTATGTATATGTTCTGTAATGTCAGATTGAAATGGACTTATAGTAACCCTAATAGGCTTTTCAAGGTAAGATCTTTGAGGAGTGGTTTTACTAGTTCCACACACTCAGCAGGTTTCCATAGCCAAGCAGGGAATCAAACCCTGTTCTCTAAAGAGTTAGTCTTTCATTCTATCCACTAACCACACTGGGAATTCTAAAAGACAATATTTAAAAATTAAACACAGTAAATATACAAATATATTTTCTTTAAAAATTAAGCAATTTGAAAAATAGGTGTTTTAAATGCATTTAGAGGAGGTAATCTTACAATCTTGAACATGTCTTGTTCCAAAGGTTATTTCCTCTCTGACTCACTTTATTACCTTGTGAAAACACAGCTTTTTGCAAGTTGAAAGTTTTGTAAAATGCTGCAACCTGCAGGGCTGGTTCAGTGGTGAGCACTTCTTTTGCATATAAAAAGGCTAGAATTCAACCCCTGGCATTTGTACTTAGAAGCATCTCAAGGTCAAAAAAGACCTTTGCCTGACCCTTAAGATAGCACAGCTCTTTCTTGAAGTACAAGTTAACCTTGAAATATTTGTGTCACCTTGATTCCAAGTCTCACCAGCTTATTTTCTTCCTCCTTCCCAGTAAACTGCAAATGAGGGCAGATGGATACTGAACACATAGATATTGTAGATCTGTTTGTTGATATTTTCTAAAAAGGTTATTTTAGATATCTGTGGAACTATGTAGGCAGAAATATTTCTGTGAGGCAGTAACTTACAGAAATGCCAGTATTTCTCCTTCCTTTTGTTAGAGACCTGAATGTAATAAAGAGTAGAGTTGGACAGTTAGTGTGGCTGATCACTTTGTACAAAGTGCCCAATGATTAAATAGAAATAAAATAAAATAAAACACAATTCTGTACTAGTCACCATCAGTATGGTCCAAGTATCACCTTTTTCTTGGCAACTCTTTAAGAATATTGATCTATTCCTGAGTTATTTGCATGGTTCAGATTTTAAAAATCAGATATTTTATTGTTTACATTTTTTAAAAAATCATTTTTGTTGTTTAAATCATGATCTATACTACTCTTTTTTAAAATCAAAATGATTTAAATTGTTATTTAAATCAATCTTATTTTGAAGACTAATTGATTTTTTTTATCCACCCGGGTTATTTGTGATGGTGCACCTGTCTTCCTGACAAGCTACTATTATAATGAAAGTTTTCATATGGAATGTGTTTCGGTGGTTGGATGTTATCTGTTCTATAAAATTGTAATGATGTTTATACAGTACTGAGTAGTAGTAGGGGAATAGTTAACATCTCTTAGAAAAGTCAAGCTGTGTTCAAGGAACTTTATTTAATATAGGGCATGTGGGTTCTTGTATGAGATAGTCAAATGTGTAGGTAAAAAGATACTTCAGTGTGCATTTAAATGGCTGCAACAGGTGTGCATATTTGGGGAAACACAAGTTGAAATATCACATGGTATTAAACTGGTCAGCAAATATGTCACTTGGTGGTTTTAAAAAGTATTACCCTATTAATCTCTTCTCATTATCCTTTTTAATATACTGTTGTGAGTTGCTAGTAAAACATTGCATGTGTGTGTGTGTTGTGTCGTTACAGTCGTGACCAACTCTTCGTGACCCCATGTCCATGGAGTTTTCTTGGCAGGAATACTGGAGTGGTTTGCCAGTTCCTACTCCAGGTGCCTACAGCATTTGGTATTCCCTGGTGGTTTCCCATCCAAATACTAACCAGGGCCGACCCTACTTAGCTTCCGAAATCAGGCGAGATCGGGTGTGCTTAGGGCATTTCATATCCTACAGTAATTTCCAGAGAGGTAGTCATGATGCTGTGTTACAACAAAAAGAAAACAAGTGGTATTTTAAAGGTCAATAAATACATTGTAGCATGCATTTTTATAACCAAGCGTCGGTTTCATCCCCTGTATAAGCTGTTACCCTAAGTGGAGGTAGCTATGATAGTAGTAGTAGTAGTAGTAGTAGTAGTAGTAGTAGTAGTAGTAGTAGTAGTAGTAGTAGTAGTAGTAGATTATTATTATTATTATTATTATTATTATTATTATTATTATTATTATTATTATTATTATTATTATTATTATTATTATTATTGCTAATATAAATTATTAGATTACCTTCTTCTGAAATTGTCCTAACTGGACCATTTTCAAAATTGGATTATGTGGGAAATGTTCACTTGAATTTGAGAGTGAGAATTTTTACTATTTACATTGTGCAGTGTATACAGTCCAGAGGCCAAAAGGCAACATTAAATTACCTAGGTGATCAATAACTAGATATTTGCACATTATTTTGATGAGTTAAGTGCCATACAGCATAACAGATATATTTCTGTTTGATTGTTCTTAACTATTTGAATATTTACTACTAGAAATGGTGTTGCTCGGTAGATTGTAGCATGTGGTTGCAGAAGTAGGTCTGATAGTTCAGCTCCACCCTGCGCCTCCTGGAAGAGAGAAGATCATCCAGAGTGAATGTGACTGGTGAGGGTATATGTTCTGTCAGCTGTGTGACCTTAGGCAAGCTGCATGTTTCCACAAGTGCCCCCTGAAGGAGAAACTGGTAAATCATTTCTAAAAACTTGGAAAACTTGGGTCACTATAAATCACAAATGGACTCGATGGCGTAATAGTTCCCACTATTAGTTGATTCTAATACTCTTTGATTCTAGATGGGTTCTTTTAACAGTAAGAGAAAGTAAAACTTGTTAAGTAATGTAGGCAAAAGTACCAAGCTGTATAAAATACAGAATGAATAGGAATTAGGAATGCCTGGTATGGTTCAAAAATCAAGAATAAAAGGTTTTGACAAGGCACCTAATAGCATATTGCAGCTCAAAGTTTTCTATCTAGCCATCTGTTGGACTTTTTGGCAAGAGAATGTGTGATGGGCTGGTACAACACAGCTATAGAATATCAAGGGAAGCTAGCCTGTGTTCCTTAAAATACCTAACTTTCATCGTTGTGTCATCTATTGTCATTGTTAGAAAGATCATATTCACTGGGAAGCTGCATTAAAAGGCCCATGAAGGGAAGATGTTGATCCAAGTGACAATACATATGTAGCTCCACAAAACGTTTCTGTACCCACAAGATACAACAGCTAAACTTGGTTCCAAAATGCCAGACATTTTTACCATATTGTTAGATTGAACTGCCATATTTGTGGCAGGTGCATGTATAAGGATGTGGTTTCTTCCTAACCTTGTTCAGCACACATACTATATGAGGCTTCCAAGGGTTCTGGAGTCCCTAGTTGGAACCAGGTCCTAAACCGTTCAGCTTTACTTGCAATGCATGGTGTGCCTGAAGTCCAAGGTGTATACCCAGGGTGAATGGAGCATCTTTATTATTCACCTGAACACTGGGAGTATCAGTTCAAATTGTCCATTTAGGTTGTGCAGGAAAAGGTAGTTTGTACAGTTGGGCTGAATTAGTCAGTTCTACTGGAAATTTAGATCACCAGTTCTGTTCCTTTATTGTGCTCCAATGTCCCCATTATTTTTAATTTTCAGTGCATTTGAACTGAATAAATGGTTGCTTTAACAGCTGTGATTTTCCTCTGTGCTATGATTTTTGGATTTTTTAAAAACAAAAGCAAAGCAAAAAGCAAAGTGGTCTGCTTATATACCGCCCCATACCACTTCAAGTAGTCTCTTTACGGTTTACAGTTTTTAATTACAGTATGCAGGCTATACATTGCCCCCCCCCCCAGCAAGCTGGGTAATTACCAACCTCGGAAGGATGGAAGGCTGAGTCAACTAACAGATTTTTGGATTTAGGAGTTTTGGATTGTTTCAGGCTACATAACCTGTATTTCTCCATTCTGGGAGTTATAAGGTACAGACAGACAGCAGTGTAGCTCTCTTGGGAGAAAAGCCTAAACCAGATCTTATATTCTTTCTCTGGTGCTAGCTGGGAGATTTCTTTCTGAACAGGAAGCTAGGTCTCAAGGCTTTCCTATTTAAGCTTTCTCCAAGGTGAACAACATTTGCTTGTCTGTAAGGTGTCTGACAGGTAGAACTATCAAAATGGCTAATTATAGGATATGTAGTCCAAAAAGTCTGAAAATCCCTGGTAACGGAGTCATCTTTAAAAGGGCAATGGTAAATTCTGAACAGAAATTTTGTACCTAAAATAATTGGCAGACAAAACATTAAGGGGGTCTTTAGGATTCTCATGGATGATTGAGGCATAAATGTTGTGGACTTGGCTTTCGAAAGGCAAGGTTTGAGTCACATGACTTTTCCTTTTTACTCAGCTGCCAGATTGTACAGAGATCATGTATCTGACTAGGTAATAATTAACTGTTAATGAGCTTTTCATTGAGGGCAGACAATGTAAGGCTGTGCCAAGGCTCCCTGGAAGAGAAGGCTTTCATTCTGTATTACAGCTGTATCAAAATGCTCTCAGGTTGTAGACACTGTTTCTATAGCTTGGTGCTCTGAGTTTAAATAAAAATTGAGTTTTTATTTAAATTGCTTAAAACTCCAATACATTATTGTTTTTTGATCCTCTATAGCTAGACTGATTTTGTGTGTGTGTGTGTGTTTGTGGGGGGCGGGTGTTAGGCTGCATTCAAGAGCAGAGCTGTATGCCAGTGGTCCAAGGTTCAATCCGTGCCATCCCAATATATGGGTGGGCAAAAGAATAAAAAAAAACCCACCCAAGGAATAGTTGATGGTTAGTGCAAACCAAAGTCTAGATCCTGATGCCTTCCACATGTTTTTAGCAGAGCCCCATCCAGCATACACGCATGCATGCATGCATGCCCCTTCCCCTGCCCTGCACACCTGCAGCGGCTGTTTTTCTTTGGTCCTAATGGACGTGTACCAAGAGAAGGGAGAGTCTTGCGTGTGTGGGACCGAGTCTGTGCAGGAGAGACAGTAGCCTTCAAGTACCTGCTGCGGGAGGAGGAGCTTAATAAATTACTTGTCATTGGCTGGATTTGAGCCCTAGCTCTGTGGAATTTGTCCAGACAAAGATGGTTTTTTGGAGAAGCTGACTGTTTGTGTTCATAAAGGTACGTTCTGAGAGCTGAAAAAAATGTGTCATTTTCCCCACGAGTTGTCAGTCAGCCCAGGGTTGTGATAGATAGGTCCAAGTGGCTGGACATTTGAGATATACAGCTCTCTCCTGGATATGGCAGAAAATCATCTTATTCCTATATGTATAGTATATTCCTTCTTCTACCTATTAACAGTTTTTTTTACATTCAGCAATGGTTTCTAGATTGGACTACAGAATTGGAGTACAGTTGAGAACTTGTGGTTTGATCTTGCAACACTGGAGAAATATAATAATTGATGAACTTTAAATCTGACTGTTTCTAAAAAGGCAGCCAAATCATTGGATTATTCCTAGAATTTTCTTGCAGGTTAAAGAGGCTCCGGCTATTACATCATCACCTAACTGTTTAATAATTTAAGGAGGAATTTGGAGACCCTTTGAATTAGAATTGGGAGAGCATAACTTTTTGGAGTAAAATATCTTCGGCATGTAAATGTTTGCATTGTTTTCTCTTCTCTTTAAATTATGTGGGTGTGTATGTCTGTGCAATCTAAGAACTACATGCTGCTAATATCAAAGTGGTTTTCTTTCACATCATTCTGTTTCTTCCATGTACTTCTACATCCTACACCAGTTAGTACAAGATCTCTGGAGGAATGAAGGGGGTGGTGCTATGTCATTTGCTGATAAAAGTACTTAAGATGTTAGCAAAGCATATTTTTATACAAAGGTGTTTTATAATAGTAATATGAATTAAAATAATTAAATGAACGACTGTTCTCTGACATCAAAACTACTACTACTACTGTATAGTCAAAGAGATATTTTGCTCTTTTCATGGAATGATCTCATAAATTGGGTTTTAGGACTTAATGAGATTGAATCCCAAGGATGTTTATGCTTATTATTCATCAACTATGGATGCAAAATGGGTTTCACAGGATGCTGTAAGAGAAAAAAAAGCAATGCAAGTGGAGCTGTGTGATCCTATGTAAGAAAATGGAGGAGTCTTCATAATAATTTATCTCCATGTTACTGTGGTTTCCCTTTTTAATTGCATTTAGTACCTCGTGAAGCATCTTGCTCAATTTCCTTTACATAGTCTGTTGTTACTTTTATTAAAGAAAGCTCAGAGCTTTTTAGAAAAGCATGTTCTGTCTTAAGATTCAAGGGTGGAGTTGTAGCTTTGCTCATCCACCTGGTTTTACTACTTTATCAGATGCCCTGATCTTACTTCTTTTCATCAACACATTGTGCTTTGAGGATTATTTGAAAAATGAATTGCAGTGTTTGCTACTAACAAAATGGAACCTGCACTTACACAAAATGTTATTATTGCAGAAGGGTGTGGACATGAGGAATGAAAGAACTTGAAGTACTGCCTGCAGGTGAATATGTGAATGTATTGCCCCAGCAGTAAAGCTGCTACTGAATTTAAATGATTTAGAAATAAATTTAGGGTTGCCGTTCCCACTCCATGTATGTTGGAATACCACTCCCCTTATCAGAATGACAGTTCTGTGGCCAGGGATGTTGGAATTGTAGGACACATCTGAAGATCACCGAAGTAAGGAGGATTTGTTTTAAGTTTGACAGACTGTAGTTGCCATCATTCATTCTTAAAAACTCTCCATACGAAAAGAATTTCTGATACTGGGATCCTCGGGAGCAGTACCTTTGGGAGCCACTGTATATGTAATAAATGGTGGTGATCTTGTCATTCTCATAATCTAGTCTTCTTCTTCTTCTTCTTCTTCTTCTTCTTCTTCTTCTTCTTCTTC
>JAHTLZ010000010.1:66174351-66186232 GCA_023846285.1 Phrynocephalus versicolor
TCTTCTTCTTCTTCTTCTTCTTCTTCTTCTTCTTCTTCTTCTTCTTCCTCTTCTTCCTCTTCCTCCTCCTCCTCCTCCTCTTCTTCTTAGGCCTTTTGGGAGGAAGAACATTGCCTTGCTTTCTTAGCTTTGCTGTCCCACCCAGATGAATATAGGATGGGGGAGCCTCCCCTGCTTAGTAGTTGCTACAGTTGAAGAATGCCACCGCCATTGGCAACAAAATCCAGAGCTATTTGCCAGGGTGTATGTGAGCAGATCTAGGATGCAACATAGGTTATTATTGCTCTGGATCATCTTATCCATTGGGGTTGCTATCAATGTTTGTGGGGAAAGGGCATTACATGCACACATGTTTACAAAAGCCCTTACTACAGTCCGCATTTTCCAGAGCATTTAATTCAATATCTTGTAGTGATATCTGTCATATCTCCCAGTATATGCAGTCTTGGAATCTTAGGAGTTTTCCTCTTGGCCTTGCTCCCCTCACAGTGATACCATCTTACTTCATGCGGTGAAACAACCATGGCATAATTCCTCCTCTGTTCTCTCAAGGGTAGCGTGTGTGTACAGGGTGTAAAAGAAAGTTATAATTTCTTGGGGTTTTCCCCATCATAATCGACTTAATTATCCTGAAGGCTTTACAAAAGTTTCGCTCTGAACAGGTAGACATGAGAAGGGCTTGTGGCTTTGGGGTGTGTGTTCTGTATTTCAGGTCAGTACATTACGTCTCTTGGTTCTGTAATGGTGAAAGCTAGCAAATTAAAGATAATCATAGTAAAGCAGTGATTGTTTATGTCTTCCCCAGAGACAGGTTGCTTATTTGTGTAAATTAAGAGTAGCCTGGGTTCAAAAGATATCTCTCCAAAGAGTGTTTGAGTTTCTGTGCTCTGTTTTATTGTGTAGGTTGGACAATGAAAGTGTTTTGATTTGCAGAAAGAAATAGAGCCACACAAGACTAATGGGATATTTTTGTTACCTTCCAATCCTTAAATGTACGTTAGCAAGACAGGGAAAGTTAATGACTATTTCTGTTCCTTGTTAGTTTTGGAAGAAAGTGTGGCATTGTTGAAAGGGAAAATACAGAGTTATAACTTTTTGAGGAGATATTAATACATTTGTGGATAGATGCCGATTAGCCACAATATTGTCTAATATCATGTCTAATATCATGTAGGTCCCCCTCATGCACCAATGTATTGTGGCATGAATTCCACAAGACCTGTGATATCTGACACCAAGACATTAACAGTTGATCTTTTAAATCCTGCAAGTTGCGAGGTGGGGCCTTAATGGATTGAATGTTGGTGTTCTTCTAGCACATCCCATAGATGTTCAGTCAGATTGAGATTTTGGGAATATGGAGGCCAAGGCCTTAAACTCTTTGATGTGTATCTTACAACCATTCCTGAACAATTTTTGTAGTCTGGCAGGGTTCATTATCCTGCTGACAGAGTTCACTGCCATCAGGGAGCACTGTTGCCATGAAGGGGTATATGTTGTCTGCAACAGCAGTGATATGTTGTGGCTCATTGGACTAAGGCTTCCGAAAACTGTTGACTGCAAAGTTGGCGGTTCGAATCCAGAGTGCCATGCAGGGGAGCGATCTGCTAATAACCCCGGCTCCTGCCATCCAGAGTGCCATGCGATCTGCGAATAACCCCGGCTCCTGCCATCCTAGCAATTCAAAAACATGTGATAAATGCAAGTAGATAAATAGGCACCACCATAAAAAGCGGGAAGGTAAAAACAGTGTTTCCTTGCAGCCATGCCGGCCACATGGCCACGGACTTGCACAACACTGGCTCTTCGGTTTGAATACGGAGATGAACACCACCCCTAGAGTCAGACACGACTAGCACGCATGCGTGTGGGGAACCTTTACCTTTACCTTTTGTGACAAAGTAGCATCCACATGAATGCCATGACCCAAAGTTTCCCAGCAGAACACTGCACAGAGTATAATATTCGGTGGGCTTGTCTTCCCCCCAGTGCATCCTGCTACCATCTCTTCTCCTGGTAAACAATGCACACTCACCCAGACATTTACTTGGTCCAAAAGAAAATGTGATTTGCCTGCCAGACAACCTTCTTCCATTGCTCCATTTCTGATGCTCGCGTCCCTATTGAAGAAGGCACTTTTACTGATGGGCGGGGCCATCATGGGCACTCTGATTGGTCTGTAGCTACGCAGCCCCATACATAGAAAACTCAGTTGTTTAATCCCGATCTCTAATGTTTTGTCCCAAGTTCTGCTTAATGCTAAAAATCCATGTACCGTATATACTCGTGTATAAGTCGACCCGAGTATAAGTCGAGGCCCCTAATTTAACCCCAAAAACTGGGGAAACGTGTTGACTCGAGCACAAGTCTAGGGTGGGAAATGCAGCAGGGCCTGGCAGCTCCTCCTTTGTAAGCTGGGGGAGTGGTGTGTGATGTTTAAAATGATTTTTAGCCACTGACCTAAGCACTTGCCAGGCCCTGCTGCATTTCCCACCCTAGACTCCTCTGTAATGCAGGGGGGGGGGGTCATGAGAAGCGGCATGCAATGTTTAAAATGACTTTTAACCACCGACCGAAGCACTTGCCTCAGTGGCTAAAAGTATTGACCTGCGTATAAGTCGAGGGCCCCCTTTTTCAGCCCAAAATTAGGGCTGAAAAACTAGGGTTATATTCGAGTATATACAGTAAATAAATACAGTGGTGCCTCTACTTAAGAGCGGCTTGACGTAAGAACAATTTGACTTTAAAGCAGAAAACGGTGTTTTAACTGCTGCCTTACAAATTTTAGATGTGGTCTGCTGTACTTACAAATGTTTTATTTATTTATTTATTTATTTATTTATTTAAATTTTTTAGATAGGGCTCCTCTACTTAAGAGTTGTTCAACTTAAGAGCATGAATTTGGAACTGATTAAATTCATAAGTAGAAGTACCACTGTATTGGAAGGGAATACCTACTTATTTCAAATTGAATTCATACGAAATGATAAGAAAATAATCATTACAGTCTCACTTGCTAGCAGGTTGCTGTCAATTTGTATTAACACCAAGAAGGAAGATTTCCAAAGGTCTTACTGTTAATGGTTCTTACTAAGATTGTGTAAAGGCCATGAATTCTTTTATTGAGCTGATCAATCTCATAGTGCAGTGATGGCAAACCTTTTAGAGACCGAGTGCCCAAACTTCGATTCAAAACCCACTAATTTTTCGCAAAGTGCCAACACAGCAATTGAACCTGAATACAGGTAGCTGTGAAGGGGCAATGTCGGGTGCCCACAGAAAGGGCTCTGAGTGCCACCTTTGGCACCTGTGCCATAGGTTTGCCAACACTGTCATAGTGGCTATATAGTAATACCTTGGTTTAAGACTAACTTGGTTTAACAGTGTTTTGCAAGACAAGCAAATATTTCTTCTAAATTTTGCCTTAATCAACAAGCAATGTCTTGATATATAAGCACTGGAGCAGGTCACATGATCACAAGTGAGCCAGTGGTGGTTCTCCCTTCCTCCCACCCACTTCTAGATTGCATGTGATTGTATGGAATGTTCTGTCTCAGGCAGCCTCCAAAGCAGAGGGAGGAGAGAGGAATAGAGGTCTCCCTTGCACCAGCCAGGAACATTTTCAAAGGGGAGTGCAGGTTAGGGGTTTGTTTTATTTTTCTTTATATTTTTCTTTAATTTGTTTTCAACATCCTTCTTATTTTTCAAACCATTTCTAGTCATGGGGCAGCTAGTCACGTGTGCACAGTATAGGGCTACAAATAGCACTTTATTATCATCACCTTAGAAATACAGAGTAAAATCCAGTTGTTGGTCCCAAGCAGAGCAGATTCCACAGCCAAGTACCTAAACCATGGTGTGGACGTGGACTTCTAGCCAACTTCTTTTGTGAGTTTTGGCATTTGGTGTTTACATGGGGCCTCAGAACAAATCATCTGAATTGCCATTACTTCTTATGGGGAAATTTGCTTTGATATATGAGTGTTTTGCTTTACAGGCAAGTTTCTGGAACGATTTATGCTTGTAAACTGAGGTATTACTATACCATATTTTTTGCTGTATAAGACACACTTTTCCCCCTCAACAGTATGGAGAAATGTTTGTCTTATAGGGCGAATAAACCCCCACTGGGAGCCTCCGGAGCGGCTGCTTTGGAGGACTCCGGACCCAGTGCAGGTCCTAGCCCCAGCGGAGGCTTCCTGACCCGGCTGTAGTTTGCCAGGCGTTGAGATACTTTGCGGCCAGATGATATCAGCCAGGTGCTCTTTTGAGTTATTGATGTATATGTTTTCATTTTTAAGCATCTCAGTTCCATTTTTAGAGTTTCATAATACTGTTTTTGGCAGGTAGGTAGATTTTTAATGAGCTGCTACATTTATAATGATTTAGATACAGCTAGCAACGTTTTCTAGAGAGTATACTCCTGGGCTAGTACCACTTGAACATATTAAGACCTTTGTGTAGATTTACTAGCAGTCATTTTGTATTTTATGTTTTCTGAATTAAAAAAAAACTGATTCAGAATTCCTTATCTGTGTGAATCAAGAAGCTAGAGGACTAGGACAGCACTGTAAACTAAGAAATCCTGTAGGAACACCTGTGATAAGGGTGTCTCTGATTAGCAATCAATGCAGTGTGTCTGTATTCTTTGTTAAGTGAGAATAGCTATGAGTGTACATATCAACAGTATGCACCAATGTAAACAGACTGTATCTGTGTTGAATATAATAGGTGAACATTCCTCTCTTCTCTACTGCTACATCCAGGACTAGCTTTAGTAGTCCTTCATGGTCTCTGCACTAGTCTCTGTAGTGATCACTGTCATACAATAACACAATACCTGCTAGGAAATTGTGATTTTTAGCAGGTTTTTTAGTAATGCCTATTAATCTCAGCTGGCTGGATAGCATAACTTGCTATCTATCTGCAGAACTAAAGGTTGGGATTTCAGTTCCCCATTGTGCATCCCAGGAAAGCCAGCCTGGCTGCAGAGAGCAGCATTCATAAGTTGTCAAAGCAACTGTAAGTCTGTTTCCAAATAGGCTTGTAACAATGGGGAAAGGACTGCTACATATTGTCTTCTTCTCAATATTATGCAAGCACTGAATGGCCATTTCCATTGCTGGATCAGGATATGCCAGGAATGAGATACTGGCTCCCTTGGCATCAAAGTCTTCCTCCTTCAGCTTTGAATCAGAGCACCCCCAGCTCTGTGGGCAAGGTCAAAAGCTTTGACCTCATAACCAAGTGGGAACGATCCCCTCAAGTGTTCCAAGCCAGAAGCAGTCACTGAGATCAACCAAATAGTTGTTAAGTGTTGGAAACACTAGTCCTGAACAGGTTGAGGACAGGAATGTCTGGGAGATGCCTTCATTCATAATCTCTCCCTTCCCTCCTTTCCCTATAGTTCATAGACTGTGAAGCTCCATCAAAAAGTTTGAATGCAGTAGTCTTGACACCATGGGGCCACCTCAACCTACTCTCCTCCATATGGCAGGGGAGATTTATCATCTACCGTTAAGCCAGACCTGATATTACAACATAACAGAACAATTCTCTATCTGGAATGTGCCAGTGTGAAGGAATTCACTTGCCATAAGAAGTATCCTGCTTAAAGCTTGGAAATGATTTACAAGGAAAGTTTACAAATATAAATGGACTCAAGTTTGTTTCCTTTGCAACATTACTGGGAGAGTGTTGCAGCTTTCCACTGCTGCACAGTCCTCTGTTTTATTCTACATCTGAAATAAAAGGAATTTTCAGTCTAAACTCAATACAAGTAATGGCAAATGAAAAGGTAGGCTTACCAGCATCACAATTCTTAAAGCTTGAGACACCATGGCGATATTTCCCATACTTGTTCAAGTTGCGACCCCCTTTTATAATAGCCACCTAGCCTGCGACCTCCTGCCATATTTGCCTTAAAAGGCATTTTAATGGAGTAAAGAAACATATTAAAATAAGATGGGTCAGAATATACGGTAATTTGTTAGTCATTAAGGTGCCGCAGTGTTTCTATATCTTGTTGTTTTTGTCTTGCTTTGTCTGATATGCTTAAACAAACTGACATAGCTACTTCTTTGAAAAGTACCGCCAGTATATTTCATGATCAGTACAATCTGAACCTCCAAGTTCCAGTGCAACCCACTATACCAGTGTTGGCGAACCTATGGCACGGGTGCCAAAGGTGGCAGTCAGAGCCCTTTCTGTGGGCACCCAGCATCGCCCCTTCTCAGCCACCCGTGTTCAGGTTAAATTGCTGTATTGGCACTTTGCAAAAAATTGCAATTACAGTTTGGGCACTCAGTCTCTAAAAGGTTCGCCATCGCAGACTACACCATGCTGCCCCCCTCCCCCATGGTATCTCTTGGAAGAAACAGCTGTCTATGTTTTTATTTTAGCACACATTTGAGCTCAGTCCTGTCTCATTTGGATACAAATTCTGTGGCTACACTAAGAAAAGTCTGGCAACTCCAGCACCCTCTGCCTCCAACAGCAGTCGGCCAGTCACTCCCAGAAAGTTCAGCCTAACAATCCACAGAAAAGCAAAAGCTAAATATCTTTCAGTGGGAACCCATAATAATCAGAGTGCAAAATACAGCCACCATGGCATTCCTAACAATAATAACAAAACAACAATCCTCATTCCTTTCTACCGTCTTGTAGTCACAACGGGAAGGGCCCTGAAGCATCCTCCCCAGGCAGCTCCTCAAGATCTGCCCAGTCACCTCTTGTGAGACTTTATCTAGCTGTTAGACAGGAGTCATCACAGAGTGATTGGCAGCTTTTTAGTCTTAAGAGCCAAACTGTACTGCAAGGATACTTGAGACCACAGCCTCAGTAGCACTGACATCAAATCTCACAGGCATATATCATCAATTTTTGGACTCTTGTTGACAGTTTTTCTGCACTATTCATGAAGGGTTGTGATTAGCCCGATGAAGCAACGTTTACATTTTTTTTAAGTGGACCAATAAAAGGTATCAACCCTTTTTACATTTGTGTGACCTGTTAACGTGAATTGCCAACACCACAGGTTACCTACCTTTAACTGTAGTTCGTAGAGCGGTCGTCTGTGAATTCATACAACCTCCCTTCTGGCTGCCACGTGTTATACTTGATTCAGTGGCAGACATGGGAACTGGGAATTAACTGTTGGGTGGAGGAGCATGCACTGGGTGTTAGGGTTAGGGTTAGGGTTTTGAAGTTTCATAGGTCATCTGCACAGATATTGAACAACTCATTAGTGGGAATTCACAGATAGGTACTCAAAGAACTATTGATACAGGTAAGTAGCTTTGTTCTTTTTCTGGGCCAGAACACTAAGAGTGTGCATGTTAAGAATCTTAGTAGATGGGGACTTGACATGTTGATCTTGAATATTATGTTCCAGTACACTGACCTTTCCAGGACAGGTGCGAGAGTGGGTACTTCTAGAGGCTAACCTGCTTCATCCTTAGAAAGCAAAAATAAATGCTAAGTGTGGTTTTACAAGATTATACAGAGCTGGTCTCATTATTCCATTGGTCAACTAAGCATACTAATGTTTGGTGTGGTTTTTTTCTCTCTCTCTCCTTTTGCCAGAGCATTCGACTCCAGCCAGGGTAGTGAAAGCAGCGAACCCACGGCAACGGAAAGGAAGCAAGGTACATGCTGATAAGTTATTTTTTGGATAGACTGTGAAGATCTGCATTAATGTGGCACTTACTGTATGTCAATGTGAACTTGTTTTAGACTTGTTATTTTATGATATTACAATCAAATGGAGTTTGTCACTGTTGGTCTGTCTTGCTTGTGATTTGTTGATAAAACTTGGATTTATCTTCTGTCCCCTGTGCTTCTTCATCCTCTATGCTTGAATTCAGATACACTTTTGATGACTGCTGCTTTTTAGGCAATCTCTGCTTCTTTGTATTAGTCCTCAGTATGACTACATCTGTTTTAGATCTGTGGATTCTAGTTGTCTTATAAGTACAAGGCTTGATCTCTCTGTACTATAATTCCTAGGATAAGATTGTCCAAGAGATGGCAAGAGATTTATATAATTGAGACTGTATTTTGAGCATAGCCTTTATTTGTTAGTGCCACTGTCTCCGGTTGCTGTGTGTTGGAAAAAGTATGTCACTAGTATATGCAATCAGAAGAGAAATAGCTCTGTCAATCTAGAGACCGGTAAATTTCTTGAACCTCCTGCACTTTTTTTTTTTTGCCAGTGGAACAACTTTTGAAAATTCTTGAAAGTTACAATTCTTAAATTATTTACTATAGTTCTAGAGAGATTTTGAAATTAAACTGCTGCTGATACGCACTATAGCTAGTGTTACTAAGAAAGTTCTTTCATTTGCCACCTTTCTCCCAATAAGGGGTCTAAGGTAGCTCACAATATCATAAGAAACAGGGTTAAAGCACAATAAGTTAAAGAATAAAAATAAATTAAGCTATATGTGTATTAAAATACAATTGAACAATTAAAAGCAGTAAACACTTTAAAAATGTCCATGCTGTTTTTGTCCTATCATCTTCGTCTTCTTTTGTACTGAGTGTAGTAAAAAATATTAAGGAAAGACTTTTGACTGTATTGTGGTAATTCAGTACAAGCTTAGAGCAGGGCTTTTAAGTGACCAGTTTTATCAGAAGAGAGACTATTAAAAAGTCACATTGAAATATCAAGGGTTACAGGTTGGCAGTAGCGGAAAGCAGGATATGTCACTGATCTATCTGATCTGCAGTTACAGGCTCGGCTGGAGGGCAAAGCTCACAGTGTGCCAGCGATTCAGAAGGTTTGCCAAACTTGGTTCATGACAAAGTGCACCAAATGTAACACCTACATGATACCCAGCAATGCAGGGCTTAGAAATGGGGCATTATTTGAAACCATAACATAAAATAGCAAGAGAACTGGGCTGAGGTAAGAGAGGGTTAGGGACATTTAATTTTGTCTACCCAATAAAAGGACAAGGGAGACAATGGGTCAAGACATTGGAGTCTTCCCAGAGAGAGGAATATTTTTTGCAGTGTCATTTGAATGCTCCTGCTTTCCAAAGACAGCCCTGCTTGCCATTGGAGCTTCTTTTCTAGTGCCTCTAGTGACGGCATTCCATTTCCCCTGCTTATTTGAAAAGCAGAATTGCTCCATGCTGACACCTGCCTCATGCACTGTGCATGTAGAAGAATGAAGCCAAGGTATCTTGCTTAAACAAACAGTCAAAGTGCTATCCCTTTTTTTTTGCTAAGGCCATGGCTAATGCAAGTAATTAAATGATGATGATGATGATGATGATGATGATGATGATGATGAACATTGAAAGTGCATTTTAAATGCAAAGTAACTCATAGGGTGCCATTTACTTATTCAGAGTAAATGGATACAGTACTAACATTTGCTTTGCATTTTGCAAGACATGCAAAAGGCCATTTTTGTTCTTAAAAGACAACTTCCAGAAGAGGAGCTGTAGGAGTGTTTTAGCATTTCATGAAATATGTAAAAATGTTAAAGGCTCCAAGTTAGGCCCTTCAGAATGTATTCTTGCAATGCAAAAAATGTGTTTTGATTCCAATAGGAAAGATTTTTGAAATCTTTACATAGAGGTTATAGCACCTACAGTTCCGAATCTTGGTAGAATCTGTACTTCTCTTGTAAATGTCCATTTTTTTCACTAGGTGGCACTGTGGAAAAACAGTGTACTGTATAAGTGCATACAACCTCTGCAGCTTTGAATTGTGCTTCTTTTTTGTTACATTTTGAAGAGGAACAAACCAGTGGTACCTCACAAAAGTACTGTAAAGAAATACCATTCATATTTCAAGATTCTAAATAATAGATGCTTTATGTACAAAAACAAGGACAGCAAATTAAATGTGCACACTTGCAAATCATGCTAGCAGTACTAGGGAGAAAAATTAAAGGTAGTGAGGTATCTTGAGGAAGTCTGAAATGTATCTGTTTGGAACTACAGATATGGGACAAGAGAACTAAAGAATAAAGGGCCTCACATAAGCAACTTAGAAGAAGACTATGCTCCTTTGAGTGAAGTCTGTATTATTACACATCTATAATGCAGTTTTCACACACACTGAAAGATAGAAATAGTAGGTGCTGCAATTTCTATATTTTTCATAAGAGCATAAATATTTTCATGCTGGAAAATTGTTTTTTTTTTAATCATTGAACCTTCAACTATCTCATTTGTTGTTGTTTCGATATCTCTGCTATTCTTACTAGGTTGGTGACTTTGGGGATGCCACAAATTGGCCAACACCAGGAGAAATAGCCCATAAGAGTGTACAGGTAAGGCACATTTATTTATTCAAGAAAGAAGAAATATCTGCTCTTGTGGCATGAATTATGATGGATAGGATTGCTGAGAGAAAGTACCTTCCAAAATCAGGCAGTTCTGTGGGTTTTGTGAAGTGAGCAGCTGCAATACCATTAGTGTAGTTTACTTACACCACAATTGTATTCATATTAAATGCATGGATAGGTGAGTGCATTGAAACCTACTGCTAGGGAAATGTAGGATTTCATTGTATTGTGGTTAGGCAATAATGTAGAGCTGGAGAGACACAGTATAATAGACAGTTTATTGCAGTCTTTATGTCTAGTCCTCCCCCCTAAAAAAACCCTCCTGCTTCAGAAGTTAGGTGAAAGCATGCACAAAAAATAACATGATACTGTCAATGCAGTACATCGAGGTAAGCATTTCTATACATCTTTGATAAAGTCCTCAGTGTTGATGTGACATGTCTCTAGCTGTTTTTCTCTTTCCATGCTATCAGCGGTATATAACATTTGAGGTTTTTCAACACACACAAAGAGGGGGGACTATTTTTACCAGTTTAAATTAGGATATACCTCATAGATTCCATATTAGTTTTCCTTGTTCATATGTCCTATTTGCACAGGTGCACGCACACAAACATGCACAGGCCTAAAATACAGGGGTATAAACATTTGGAAGTTGCCATGGCAACTGGACTCCTTTTCTTGTTCTTCATTCTGAAGAAGCTACTTGAATGGATGAGTAGTGAAGCATTTTGATCCCACAAGAAAACAAGTCCAGTTGCTGTGACTCACCTTGGGATAACTTCACCGGCATGACTGAGAACTTCCACAGACATAGGGATATAAATATAAGATAAATAAAAGCCACCACCTCTGAGAGCAATTTTAATTATCCTTTCAGAATGGATTATTTTGTGTTGGGAAATAAACTATCTTCATTGCCTCAATTAACTCCTGGACTTCTATATTCAAATTTCTGTTTGTTTTTTGTTTGGTTTTTCTATTGGATAAGTCCTATTTGATTGAAATATCCTATAGGTAGCGCTGCAACTTAATGGGTGGCAATGTTTATTCACTAGAATGACCAAAAAAAGCAAAGTGTTCTGCTTATATACTGCCCCATAACACTTCAAGTAGTCTCTGGGTGATTTACAGTTTAATTATGCAAGCTACACATTGCCCCCCCAAGAAGCTGAGTAACCAGTTTACCAACCTCGGAAGGATGGAAGGCTGAATCAACTATCAGGGATTGAACCCCAGGTCATGAGCAGTTTTACCTGCAGTACAGGCATTTAACCACGGTGCCACAAGGCTCTTTTAGTTCTTGTATTAATAGTAACCTGCTTATCCACTGAGTAAGTGCTCAAGGCAGTAGACATTTAAAGGATATGACACCTAACAGTTTAGTGGTGCAGCCATTTATGCTGCCTTCTGTCTTGTTCTTGCAGATACTATAATTATTCAAAATGAGGGAGAATGCCTTAAACCTGCTGTATAACATAGTGACATTTTATGTGATTTGATTAGAAGAAAAGCTTGTATGATTCCTACACTCTACAAAATGAAAATCTAGGCTTTAACAACAAGCCGTGATTTTTT
>JAHTLZ010000010.1:66186732-66206919 GCA_023846285.1 Phrynocephalus versicolor
TTACATGGGATGTTAGCATTCTGGTTTAGTATTCTAAACTAAGTATTTAGTATTTAGTATTTGCTATGTATTTTTTAGTACATGTGAAGCTCAAAAAAATAGAATATCGTGCAAATGTTCATTTATTTCAGTAAGTCAACTGAAAAGGTGAAATTACATAACATCGATAACACAAGGATTGGAAATAGCACAATATCGGATCTCTGAAAAGTATATGCATGCGTATGTACTCAGAACTTGGCTTGGGCCCCTTTTGCATCAATTACTGCCTCAATGTGCCGTGGCATGGGTGCTGTCAGCCTGTGGCACTGCTGAGGTATTACAGAAGACCAGGATGCTTCAGTACCGGCCTTCAGCTCCACTGCATTGTTCAATCTCGTGTCCCTCATTTTTCTCTTGGCAATGCCCCATAGATTCTCTATGGGGTTCAGGTCAGGCGAGTTTGCTGGCCAGTCAAGCACAGTAATCTCATGGTCATTGAGCCAGATTTTGGTACTTTGGGCAGTGTGGGCAGGTGCCAAGTCCTGCTGGAAAATGAAGTCAGCATCCCCATAAAGCTTGTCTGCAGAAGCAAGCATGAAGTGCTCCAAAATCTCCTGGTAGACGGCTATGTTGACCCTGGACTTAATGAAGCACAGTGGACCAACACCAGCAGATGACATGGCTCCCGAAATCAACACAGACTATGGAAACTTCACACTGGACTTCAAGCATCGTGCATTGTGTGCCTCTCCTTTCTTCCTCCAGGCTCTGGGTCCTTGGTTCCCAGGTGAGATGCTAAAGTTGCTCTCATCAGAAAAGAGTACTTTGCACCACTGAGCAACAGTGTTCAGGAGTGGCTTGACAAGAAGAATACGACATTTGAAGCCCGTGTCCAGGATCCTTCTCTGTGTGGTGGCTCTTGATGCACTCAGTCCACTCCTTGTGAAAGTGCCCAACACTTTTGAATGGCCTTTTCCTGACAATTCTTTCCAGGCTGCGGTCATCCCTGCTGCTTGTGCACCTTTTTATTTCACACTTTCCCCTTACACATAGCTTTCTATTGATGTGCTTTGATATGGCGCTTTGGGAACATCCAATTTTTTTTTATAACAATCTGTACCTTTTGGGGCTTTCCCGCCTCATGGAGAGTGTCAATGATGGTTTTCTGCACAACTGTCAGGTCAGCAATCTTTCCCATGGTTGTGATTCCTACTGAACCAGTCTGAGAGACAATTTAAAGGCTCAGGAACCATTTGCAGATGTTATGGATTCATTAGCTGATTGGAGTGGGACACTTTGAGCCTAGAATATTGAACCTTTTCAAACTATTCAAATTTTCTGAGATTGTGAATTTAGTTTTTACATAAGCTGTACACCATGATCATCACAATTATACCAAGGTACGGCTTGACATGTCTCACTTTGCAATGAGTCTATCTCATATATTAGTTTCACCTTTTGAGTTGACTTACTGAAATAAATGAACATTTGCACGATATTCTAATTTTTCGAGTTTCACCTGTATGTAGTATTCTGCCCTACTAAAGCAGCTTCTCGAGCTGCCAATTTGCTATTGAGCACAATTCAAGGTGCTGACCTTAACCTACAAAGCACAAAATGGCCTGGGTCCTAGCTACCTCAAAGATTCAGTCTCACAGTATGAATCAGCTTGGGTGCTAAGGCCATCAGGAGAGGCCTTTCTCTCCATCTCACCAGCTTCAAAGGTGTGTCTCATAAGAACACATGAAAGGGCCTTCTCTGTTGCTACTCCTAGACTTTAGAACTCCCTCCCATTGGAAGCCAGGACTAGGGATGGGCACGAAATGGAATAATTGCATTTAATTTTGTTCCATTTCTCTCCCCACCTCCGCATTTCCTTTCCTTTCGTTTCATGTGATTTTTTCCCCCAAACAATTCATACAAAATGATTTTTTTTACAAAATAAGATGAGGGCCCCCTGGAAAGCCCCTTCCTGGGTAGCCCACCCCTCCTCCTGATCTGGGGCCCCTACTTACCCCTCCTGGGCTCTCACACTGACAGGGGCCTTTGGTGGTGGCGGCGGCAGTGCAGCATAAGGCCAGCCAGGACCTTTAGCAGCAGGAGGGCTTTCTACCGCTGGGCCGCTTAGCCTCCCCAGCTGGCCAGGGCCTTCAGCAGTGGTGGGGTGGTCTACCGCTGGGCTTCTCAACCTCTGTAGCCGGCTGGGGCATGTGGCGATGGCAGCAGAGGAGGAGGAGGTCAGGCTGGCCTGCTCAGCCTGGCTGGACTCCCGTGGTGGCTTCGGCGGTGGTGGTGGTGGAGGAGGAGGCCCTGGCCGGCCTGCTGCTGCTGTGGTGGCTGCTGTGGCAGCGGCAATGGAGGAGGAGGCCCAGGCTGGCCTGCCAGGCCTGCTCTCACTCTCTCCGGCCTGGCTGGGTGGTCTCAGTAGTGGTGGTGGTGAACACCCCAGCAGGTAAGGAACCAGTTTACAGACAGAACAAAATGGTTAGTTTCAGTGGGGGGGGGGGGAAACCCCACCATTTCGTTTTGTCTGTAACAAAATGCTGCTTCCTTGTTTCATTTCATTTAGTTATGTAACAACATGATGAAACAGCATTTCATTTTTCGTTTTTTGCCCATCCCTAGCCAGGACTGCCCCATCTCTGCTGTCCTTCCTCTTCAGGCAAGCTTTCCCTGAATGAGGGACAATTTACTATGTGACTTTTATATGGATTACCATGCATGATTATATTGACTGATTTAATAAGAACACCAGTGATTTCCATGTTAGTTTCCACCCCTTATAAAGGATTTCTTTCTTTCTTTTTGCATGCTCTTTGTAGCTTTAATGTTACCTTTTAATGTTCTAAGATGCCTCTCCTAATTCCTTATCTTTAACTTGAATATGTCTTAAATATTCTGGGTTGTATATTGTTTCTCACTATTGTAAGCCAACTTGGGTCCTTCTCCAAGGAGAGAGGTGGGGTAAAAATATTTAAAAATAAATAATAAATAAAGTAAATAAATTTAGTCTGGTATCTTCATGTGAGATGCCATTTTTACATTTGACTCATAAGGATCAGCAGGACACTTCTAGCTCTGAAAATTATCATATATTCCTTGTAAACTGAGTGAGTGAGAAAGAGAGTGCATATATGAAGGGACCGAATGAGAGTAACAGAATTCATATAACTTACACTGCAATGCAGTCTCCTATTTCTGCACCATTTCGCTAAGACATCAGTCTTAGCAGCACTTTTTGGGGGTGCTAAATCCTTGCTAAGGAGAAAGCCAGGAATAGCGCATTACAGGTCCCATCCAGAGGATTTCCTTTTAGGGTTTCCCTGCCCACTGGACTCCCTAGCTCATTGGTGCTATTCTGGGACGGGAGCTTGCAGTCCAATCTAAATCCTGACCACAGTGAACCAGAGCATAGAAGGTAACTATGCAACTGTGGGATCACGGTGAAAAGGCAGGTTGAATGGTTAACACCAAGCCTCACTTCTTCAGCTGGTGTCTTGTACTTAGTGTGATGTCTGCTGCGCGGCTTTAACGTGGGTGGTAGAAGCACTCGCAGAGGAGCACAGCTGTAGAACCACTTAAAGTACACTTCTGTTTTTGAGTTGCTCTCCTTTGGGGCAGTAGCTTCTTAACTTTGCAGTGGCTTCTTTTCAGCTAGTCCTTTCTCTTTTTACTCTCCCCCGTTTTCATTCATCAAAGGTCCCTTCTCAGATTTCTGAATGATTCAGAAATCACTGGGAAATACCAACAGTATCCATACCTCGCATGGAGATTTCCCCTTTAATATGATAGAGGGATATTTTTTTTATTCCTCCTACTTTGGAACATGCTGCTGCTAATGAACACGGAACAAGATTGCAAGTATTCTGTTCATTAATAAAAGCTGTCCAGAAGATAACTGCTATTACTGGTTTTGAAATACCTGCTCTTTTGGGGGTAGGCATATTTGTGTGATGGGGAGTAAGTACTCCAGAGGATTAACTGATACTGTCCTTTGTCACTTGTCAGGCTGCCCCCGCCCCGCAACTGCTGTTACGATTCTCATCTCTCATGTCTTGGTGATTTTCCCCAGTACGTGCCACAGAAACCCCAATCTTTGCGGAAACTTCCTGTTAAGAAAAACATGAAGGAGCAGGAAAAAGGGGAAGGAAGTGATGGGAAAGAGAACATGAAAACGCGATCAGATGAATCAGGAGAAGAAAAGAATGGGGATGATGACAACCAAAAATCTGCTCAGAAGAAGAAAGGTGAGAAGAAACTTATTTTGGAAGGTTGAGGCATTAATGGGTCTCTAAGTATTTCAGGATATGCCGCATGACAAATGAAAGATGAAGGAAGTGGACCCCACTGAAAATCAAATTTCCATAAAACTAAAAACATGAAAAGGGTAAGCTTAATATAAAAATTACAAGGAGCAATCGGAAAAACAATAAGTGCAATCTCAAAAAGTATCAAGAATTACTTGAACTGAAAGAAACAGGACCAAATAATTCCAACCCAATGATTACAAAATTAATGACCAGTTGTTGTTTTCAAACAACATATAAAAGCAAAGTTCCATTTTTAAATGTATTCCTGAAGGGCAAATGTGGGAAAAACTAACATTCAGTTCCACACTGATAGATGAAAGAGCAGAGGTAAATGTTTGTCCTGTTCCTTTTTAAACTATGCAGACGCACCTTCCTGGAGTCTTGGCACAACAGTTGTGATCCTTGATCTTGTAAGAAGGAGAGCACCCTTAAGCTCATGGAGCTATCCTCACTTGTCCCCTCCTTATACCACTTCATTGTCTCATGGCCTGATCACTACAAAGGCCAAGGATTGACACCTTAAAATAAATCTGTGTAGCTGGAAAAAATGGCAGGTGTTCCTTTTGAATCATGAAGCAAGATTCTCTTCAAGTGTTTCTTTCATTTCTCTTTCATAGCTCTATTTTCAGAGCTTTCAAAGTCGGATGGGCCCAGATGTTTCCCATGACCCTCCATGTTAAAATTTGTAAAGAAAATTGTATTAACTACTTAAAAGTAAGAAAAGCAACAGCTAAAATGGAGATACAATAGGTACAAATTATAACAATGCAAAAAAGGAAAAAAATAATGGAAAGTATTGGGGGGAGAGGGTAGGGGAAAAGGAAAAGAAACAAAACACGTCTATCTATACATATGCTTCTGTAAAAGTCTTCCAAATATATTTTAAAAAATACATCCATGCATAGTTGAAATAGTTTATGCCATACATTCATTCATCAGCATTGTAAGGTCTCCTTTGTACCGGATTATTGGTGTTGGACATCTATGTTTCCAGGTTTGCAAAATATTTTGCATTTGTATGGGCGTAGAGAGTTCATCTGTGCTGGCCAGTGGTTAACTTCCAGGAAGCAAGCACATAATGAAAAAAAGATTTAAGCAGCACCAAATAATTTTGGGGTTGTATTGGTTGTAGGTGTGGCCCTCTAATGCCCCCAAATGTGTGGGGGAAGCCCCTTGACCCCTGGAGATAACACAACCACGTAGTCAATAGTCCATTTGGTTTTGCAGGCAGCAGACACAAATGGGTTCCTCTGCAAATAGATGTGAAGTCTGACGTGGCAAGGGACAAAACAGCTTCTCGCAACAACAGACAGAATGAGCAACATCGGCACCCTTCCAACAACCGAAATGAGTCCAAAGGTATGATAGAATGTCTTGAAAAAGCAGAAACGTTTCTATCATGTTCCAGGTAGTACTTAAGGTTGTCTCCTTTCTACCGAGATCTCTTGTCTGCAGCACAGTTTCACATCTGTAGCAGTTTGGCAGGACTTGATACTTAGTTCTGGTCAGAGGTGGAATGTTTTTATCAAAGTGGGTAATAAAATAGTGCTCAAGTGATGTGACTGTTTAATGTAGCAAATGCTGATTTGTGTTTTGACTAAGTGTTGGCCACGCTGTATCTGATGAGTGGGAGGAGAAGGGTTTCACCTGTATCTATGAAGTGCATTGCTCCACACACCTGCAAAATCTCCTTTCCCTTCCAATTTTGTTTGCAGGTTGGCATCTAGATAACAAGCATGAACGAAGCTGGCCTGACCACGATGAAACGTCTAGTGTCAAGAGCGAAGGGGCGACTGTGCGTGGCGCCTTCAGGGGTAGAGGCCGTGGCCGAGGGAGAGGGAGAGGAAGAGGAAGAGGAGGTACTCGGTGTACGTAGGAGATGATAATATATTTAGAGCTGTGTTTCTGTGTACAAGATGTTATTGATATCACAGTTAACGAGCTGGCAGTCAACAAATGTCTACTCCCACTTGAAATGTCACTGACTGGAGGAAGCCGATTTGTTTTGGGCAAACAGAGATGTTTGAACTGAGCACTATAAAATGCCTGCATCATACAAGTAAATAGCAGCATTTTAAATTTCTTTTTAAAAAGTAATCTCATCTCAAATGCCTGGTGCCACTGGAAATGATGGCAGTAATAGTTAGTACTGGGGTTTTTTTGGGGGGGGGGGTTGCTCTATAACACACATTTCGCACCCCCAAAAGTAAAGGGAAATGTCTGTGCTTCTTATAGAGTGAATATACTAGTCCCCGCTATCTATATAGCACAGATTTTCCTTTAGAGAGAAGTTACCTGCATGGAGCCCCTCCCATCCCCTGCTGCAGCTTGCATTCCACAGTTCTAATCACCTTGTTTGCAAGTCTCCCTTTTTGCGTCCAGGATTCCCTGGCCATGAAACCTTAGGCCAAACATTTTTTTCTTGTTTTCCTCCTCTAAAATCTAGGTGTGTCTTATGGTCAGGTGCGTCCTATAGAGCGAAAAATATGGTATTTTGAGATAAGTTACTGTGCAAGTAAAGTATTAAATGGAGGTTTATAGATCAGAGGAACAGGTTGCCTGTATGTGAATGCAATAGTCATTTTAGAAGTGGGCTCTCTGTATACATGTATAGCTATATAGTGCCCCTTATCCAGTCTAACAGTTGCGACCTACACTTCTTTCTGTTGTTTCTTTAAAATTTGGCTTAAATTAACCCCTTTGTTTGTAAAGAGGTCTACTAGGATGTTAACCTTGCCCATCTCTAGAGTCAGATTGTGGAAGAGATATATAGCCACCTGTTATGTATAATTTCCTGTAAAAGTTGAATATCCTTTTGCTCTTTTCTTTCTGTAGCTCACTTTGATTATCATTACGGTTACCGGAAATTTGATAGCTCGGATGGTTCACGTACCCAGAAGTACGCTAGTAATATCACATATTATTTTGACAACATCAGCAGCACAGAGCTCTACAGTGTGGATCAAGAGTTGCTCAAAGACTATATCAAACGGCAGATGTACGTATCAAGAAACTCTCTGAACCAAGTCAAGTCCAGCTGGGTTGTTTGAAGAGTCAGTGGATAGGTGGGACCCAGCAATATCGTTCCACTGACATAACTACTTTTGTCAGTGGAACTGCGCAGCCTCCCGCATGCCTTCAAAACATCATACAGAGGGCTAAGAAACGTTCCAGAACAGGTTTTTATGGAAGGACTGAGGACTGCAAGTAGCATGGAGGGGGCATAGAGAATCCCATTGCACTAGCAAGCTTCCGATATTTGTAGTGTTGGGTTTGAGTTAGTTAGACCCAACACTAGATTCCTCTGGTGGATCGGGGCAGGGAGTTCAGAATCCTACCAACAAAAATAATGGGCATCGTTACAGCTGTATCTCAAGGTTGTGGCCCTGCTAGCAAGTAAGATCAAGCAGGGAATGTTGAACCTTCATTGCAGCACATAATCATGCTTCAGCATCTTACATGGGCACGCTGGCACCAAAGTTTAGAAAAGGGCTGGCAACCTGAAAGCACACAATGTTATCTCGGGCCTCTGAACTGGTAATGGCAGTAGAAAAGTCAAGTTGTGCTCATTCAACAGTTGAGCCAAAGAAATAGGCAATGTTTTTATTAGGTGCATTTCTGAGAGAACATCCACACTTGGTACGAATGATTGGTAGAGGGGAGCAGAAATGTTTCTGGTGGTTACACCATGCACCTCCATCCCAGACAGGTTGCACTGATGCACAGAGGAAACGGCTGTGTTGACATACTCCATGTGCTCTAAGCTTGAAGTTGGTAGATATAAGTTTTAGAAGTTGGCTGCTCTAGCATGGATTGAGTGTAGCATTTCTCCTTTGTGAGATAGCATTGCAGAGCTAATAAGTGATGATAAAAAGTTTGTTATTGTTTTTATAGAACTTGAGACAACCGTTTTTTTCTTCTTCTTTCCCACCTGCATTAGAGCACACCAGCTAAAGAATCTTATTTATGCTGGGTTGGGGTTTTTGTTTTGTTTTGTTTTGTTTTGATCTTTGCAGCAAGTGTTTTGTTCTCTGACTTAGAGTGTGGGTGTGGAGTTAGGACTACTTCTACTGAAATTTATGGGACTATCCTGGAACAAGGGGATTTAGGATTGCATTTTTATCCTTTGAAGATTCTTTTATTATTAAGAGGCCATTTAAATCCCATTACACACACATTTATACGTTTGGGAATGTTTTGGTTTAATCTAGTTCTAGATCAAGGCTGTCCAACTTTGAACAGCCCGCGGTCTACTTGCAGCCTCCGTGTGTCCCTGCGGGCTACTTGTTGTGTGTAGGTGGGGCTTTCTCCCAGATGCAAACAAGTGCAGGATTTGCCTCTCGTGGTGGTTGTCCATTTCAGAGGAGTCTGCTGGGCTTTGTCTTGCCCGGGAGGGCTCCTCGGAGGGGGCATGCAGGGAATGGGAGGGTGGCCCCTTGTGCTTTGCACTCTGCGTCCTGTGCAGCGCATGGCCGGGTGGGCTCAGATCCAGGTGGCGGCCAGTTGCCAGCTGCCTGTAGCCCAGCGGGAGAGGTACCTGCCCGCTGCATTGGGGGGCATGGCATACCCGGACTGGGCTTGGGACCCTTGCGTGGCTTGCGGGGGTGGGGGGCATGCGGGGACGCCCTTGGGGGGTGCCTGCGCTGTGGTGGTCAAGCGGAATGAGTCCTTGGTGATGTTGTCCCTGTGATTGTTATGTGGGACCCGGCTGCTCTTGGCATGCTCAGCCCGATATGGATTCTCCACGGGTTTGGCCATGGCGGCTGGCTGTTGCCCCTAGGGATTGCTGAGTGGGGGGGGGGGGGCGGCTGGGGATGAGTGTGTGGTGGGTGGGTGGCAACGAGGGATGGCTGAGCAGGTGGCATTCCGCCCTTCTGGGCCGAATGCAGAGCCATCAGGCTTGCCCTGGCACTGCACGGGGTCCTATCTGTTTTGGTGGTTGATTATTCATGCCATTTGACATGGCTTTGGAGTGCTTCCTGGGGCTACCAGAGATGCCAGGGGAGCAGCTCGAGCGCTCAGTTGGGGGTGGCGAGAGGAGGCTGGTAGTCACCAGGCTCACCTGGACGAGGGGGGTGGCTTGGGAGGTTGCAGATTTCTATTTCCGCCCTCTCCAGGCACTGGCTGAGGGAAGGCGAATGATGTGGGTTCCAGTGTTTCTGGACCACATGATTCTGAATGGGGATCGTGGCAGGGTTTTGGAGCTCCCAGAGATGGGGCCATTTTTTGTGCCCCACCTGCCCCCTCAGCTGCGTTGCATCCACCCAGCTGCGGGCAGTCTTGTGAGGGCAGCGGGGGACTGGGGAATCTGCACCTCATGGCCCAGGGGGGCAGCCTAGTGGCTCACCCCATCTTGCACACTCCCCGCTTGGCTTGCTCTCCCCCTCATCTTCTTCCTCCTCCTCCTCTGCCGTCACTGTAGCCGGCTCCAGGCAGCAGCCCGGCCCCGGGGCAGGCGGCTGGTGGAGCAGTCCTGCTGCTACATGTTGGGCTGCCCGGGGGGCTCAGGCGGCAGCTTGCATGCCATGGGCTGGGGGCAGGGTGGGGAGTAGGGGGAGGGGGATGGCACCGCACCTGCTTTGTCACTCACCTGGCTTGGCTGCTGCCTCTAGCCGCCTGTTTGGCGTCTCTCCTGTGTGCGGGTTGGGAGGCTGCCGGGGACCTGGTGGGCGACTTCTGGCAGCCCCGCGGGCTACCAGTCACCCGCGGTCAGTGGGATATGCAGACCTTTTCTAGCTGATAATAAAGACCAAAGGATTGAGGAGGTTTTTGAATACCCAAAAGAATGCATTCTCCAGAGCTTAGTTAATTATGTATGTATGTTGTGACCTGAGACATGTGCCCATCTTTCACCACCCTTCTACTTGTTGTGTTCAGAGAATACTACTTCAGTGTTGACAACTTGGAACGAGACTTCTTCCTGAGGCGAAAAATGGACACGGAAGGCTTTCTTCCCATCACTCTCATTGCCAGTTTCCATCGAGTTCAGGCCTTAACCACAGATGTAGGCCTTATAATAAAGGTAAGTGATTATTATTTTGCTGTCTGCTTTGGATTTGGGCAGCTGGATTGAAATACTTTGATTCAGAATCTGGAGCATGGTCTGATCTCTTTCTGAAGTTTAAGATAAGAAAGCAATTTTGTATATGAAGGTAGTGAAAATAAGAAAAATCTTTCATGTTTTAACTTCTAGGGAAAATTCTCAGACAGGCTCACTTGAAAGATCTCCAGTGTTGAAGAACACATAAAAGAATGTTTCTGGGGACATTCCTTGGGAGGTTCAGGAGAGGCTGTAGGAGCCGCACCCACCCACCCCATTCCCCCCCCCCTCAGATTTCCCCTGAAGTGGAGGTAGAACTGCAGCAACCCTGGAGCTTTTATAATTCACTTCTTTCCCTGTGGAAATGGGGAGGAAGAAACTAAAGAGACAGTCCACATAAACCAGTTTTACTCTGTAAAAGTTCAAATCATCAGGAGTGTTTCATGGCCCTTTTATTCTTTTTTTCTGCCTATTAACCATTTCCCGACAGTGCTTAACAGCAGTCTCTTTAGTATAGAAGAAGACTCTGTTGTTTGTCATGGAGATTGAGATATGCTTATTGTTAAATGTTAACCCACATATAAGAGCCAGGAACTAAAGAACCTCTTAATGAGGGTGAAAGAGGAGAGTGAAAAAAATGGTCTGAAGCTCAACATAAAAAAAAACTAAGATCATGGCCACCGGTCCCATCACCTCCTGGCAAATAGAAGGGGAAGAAATGGAGGCAATGACAGAGTTTATTTTCTTAGGCTCCTTGATCGCTGCAGATGGCGACTGCAGCAACGAAATAAAAAGACGCCTGCTTCTTGGGAGGAAAGCAAACCTAGATAGCATCCTAAAGAGCAGAGACATCACTTTGCCAACTAAGGTCAGGATAGTCAAAGCTATGGTTTTTCAGTAGTGATGTATGGAAATGAAAGCTGGACTATAAAGAAGGCTGATCGTTGCAGAATTGATGCTTTTGAGTTGTGGTGCTGGAGGAGAGTCTTGAGAGTCCCCTGGACTGCAAGGAGGTCAAACCTATCGATCCTGAAAGAAATCAACCCCGAATGTTCACTGGAAGGACAGATTTTGAAGCTGAGGCTCCAGTACTTTGGCCACCTCATGAGGAGAGAGGACTCCTTGGAAAAGTCCCTGATGTTGGGAAAGATTGAAGGCAAAAGGAAAAGAGGACGGCAGAGAATGAGATGGTTGGACGGTGTTATCGATGCAACCAATATGGATTTGACCAAACTCCGGGAGGCAGTGGAAGATAGGAAGGCCTGGCGAGCTCTGGTCCATGGGGTCACGAAGAGTCGGACACGACTGAACGACTGAACAACAACAACAAGAGCCAGATGCAGTTTAATTTTTAAATGAAATTCAGTGTTGCATTTATGTAAGCATTTATGTTAAATTGTTAAACCATTAGTTTTATGGTCAAAGGGTTTGCTTAAGAATCCCCCTTCAGAACTTTACTAGCTCTGATACTTTTTAGCTTTTCATCCACCTCTATGACTTGTTTCAGGAATAATGTGAAAGAGTTGCCTCCGCATATGCACAAAAGATTAGAAAGCAAATTGCATGACATATACATGTTTGGGGTTTGGATTTTGTGCCTTGATTGTCTCCATCAGAGAGTGAAGACTTGAGAGCGTTTATTAAATGGTTCGGTTTAGTAATCAAGAGGCTGTATATTTGCAGAAAATGGGTCTGTGAGAGAAATGCAAAACAACTTGTGTGTTTGCATATATGGACAGTGTGCAAGTGTGGTGCTGCAGTTGCAAATGGAATTTGTATTGTCTGTTGAAAAAATTAACACCCACCCTTGATTCAATTGGTGATGAAGAACCTCAGTGCTGTAATCATTCTCTGTTACCCTGGTTTGTCTCACAGGATTGTAATTGCAAGGAGAAGGTAAATCATGGATAGGCATCTAGTCCTCCATGTTCCTGTTTACTTTCCTCCTAATGCTGAGAACAGGCACATGGGATTAGAGAAAAGTAACAACAGTGGGTGGAATTTTGGGGGGTCCTCTTTGCTAAAGTGCAGTCATGAAATGTAAATACTGTTGTCCACCTAATTGTTAAAAATTGACCTCTAAATAGTTAATTCTTTTCTGTGAAATGTCCCACATCAAGGTTTGAACTAACCTTCTAGGCCTCGCTTTGTCCTATTAGCATGTGACAGCAAGGGCTTGTTTTCCAGGCACTGAAGGACAGTAAGGTGGTAGAAATTGTGGACCAGAAGATCAGGAGAAAGGAAGAACCAGAGAAATGGCCTTTACCTGGACCTCCCATGACAGACTATGCACAAACTGACTTCTCCCAGTTAATCAATTGCCCAGAATTTGTACCTCGGCAAAGTTTTCAAAAGGAGACAGGTCAGTATCCTGTGGAGTATCTTGAGACGTGTCATATCCCCTTTACCCAGTTTGATCTTTATTCTTAAAGTGTTCTTTTATTAAACCCATTTGTTGATCTGCCTTTTGATTGAGTGATTTGAGAAATAGTACGGTTACCCCCCCCCCCCAAAAAAAAGTAAACCACCCACCCCTGTGCTCTTTGAATCTTAACATGATCTTTGGCAGACAGTGGTAAAGACAGCCAGCATGGTTAAACATGAGTTGCACATAATAAGAAATCGTGTCATTGCTTAGTTGTGGAAGAAACCCTGTTTGTTAACATGGTAAGTCACAATTCAAGTAGGCCTTTTGAATCAGTGGAGATGATGGAAGAATTGACTCGTCAGAGCTCCATGAATTCAGTGAGCCTTTGCTGGTTGCTACATGTTCAGCCAGTGGGTGGTTATATTTTAGCATCTATTATGTGTACTCTTCGAGCTGGCTTTGAGCTGCACACAGCCTTACGGGAGCAGTTTTGTAGATACTTTTTTTCCTAGTTAATTCATTTGTTTACCTATTTGATATTGACTTTCAGTGTTTTTTTTGAAAATTGTTTTGATATCTTATTGATCAAAATTCTAGACCTGAAAGATACAGGAACGCTTTGCAAATTTAGAAATAAAAGTAATTCCACCTCTCATCCCTGTAGGGAAGTGAAAGCATCCAGTGACTGGAAAGAAACTTATCAGTTGCCCTAACTGGTGATCTGTTAAAAATGAAATGCTTCAAAGGCCGAAAACATAAATTATATTAGGATTACATAAGATAATTTTAAATGTTTAATTAATGTAACATTAGCAGTAAGTGGAATAAACATTAAATAGTCAGATGTTGGGAAAAACGTTGTACCTCTTCTCAAGTTATTTTCCCTTCCTGAGGAAAATGCATTTTGTGCACAGCCTGAAATACTCTTACTGTTGTTTTCCCTTGCGTGTAGCAATGTTTCTCTTTGATTAAAATCCATGTTACAGAATCTGCTCCTGGTTCTCCCCGCACTGCTAGTCCTGTGCCAACTAAGACAGAGGAAGTCAGTAATCTGAAGACAATGCCCAAGGGGCTTTCCGCCAGTCTGCCAGATTTGGACTCGGAAGCATGGATTGAAGTGAAGAAGAGGCCGAGGCCTTCCCCAGTTAGACCTAAGGTATTTGGTGCATTTCGTTGGCTACATTTGTTCCTGTATTACTGCCTTAACCTCCCTTACCTCTGTGGAATTAAATCTGCTAGATGGCAAGGTATTCCCTCCCTTGTCAGAAGGGTTATGCCCCTTCACTTGCATGGAATCCTTGTTTTATGTTGAAATTTGTGCCTTGTGCAACTGAATTATACAGTGTTTCATGTTTCATCAAGCATGATGGATGGTTAGTTCAGAGAATAGATCTGATTGCAGAGGCAGCTAATGCTTCTGCTCTCAGACTTTCACCTGAGCATTGAGCTTAAAGGATGAGCTAAAATAGTCTTGCAGAATAGGAACTAGTGATGGGTTGGACTTGGTCTGTTGGGGTGGGCTCAGCTTATTAGTCGCTGCCTATTGTCTTGGAGGCTTGAACTGTGCACCTCCTGGCTTTTCATCAGTTTCAGATCACTAACTCAGTCTAATGTCCCATAAGATCTTGTTGTGACAGCCATTGTCTGTTTTGATACCAGAAACCAGAAGAATCTAAGACGCCACTGAAACAGAAGGACCAGGATGAACCTGAGGAGTTGGACTTCTTGTTTGACGAGGAGATGGAACAAATGGATGGCCGTAAAAACACTTTCACTGATTGGTCAGATGAGGATTCGGACTATGAGATTGATGACAGGGATGTGAATAAGATTTTGATTGTAACACAGACGCCCCCTTATTTGCGCCGACACCCAGGGGGAGACAGAACAGGCAACCACACGTCTAGGGCAAAGATGAGCGCAGAGTTGGCCAAGGTGATCAACGACGGCCTCTATTACTATGAACAGGACCTGTGGACAGAACAGTTCGAGCCAGAGTACTCTCAGATAAAGGTGAGAACTGGGGGAGTTGGTGGGCAGGATGATTGTGTGCTGAGATGGGTGCAGGTATACTGTGTCTTGGTCATATTTCTTGTATAGCAGTAAGTTCATTTTCACAATGTGTCTGTTCTTGTATGGAAATATTTTGTTATGTCATTTGTATAAAGTAGTTTTTATTCAGTCCTGGAACCCCAGAGAAGAATTACCGGCAGTTTGTGAGAAGCATTAGTACAGTTGCCCCTTCTTGTCTTGTAGCATTCACATATTGTTCTGTATTAGTTAGGCCTAGTTTCAATTATTATACTGGTCCTACTTTTCTTTTTAAAAATCCTGTACAGATCTGTCCATGATCAACTTTGCTTCTGATCCATTCTGATTATCTGCAGCACCAGCTGTCTACCAGCATGGCATATTTTGATATCTGTTGGTCCCTGGAACACTCGGTTAAGCTTTTATAGAAACCCTTTCAACATTTTGTTTAAATATGGACTTAGCCTTTTCAGTTTTTATGCTGTCTCTCAGCTTGAAACTTATTGAGCCTCAGAGATGCTCTTACATTTCTTCTTTCAATAATAGTTGTGTTTATGACTTGTTTTTGTCCTACTCTGTCTTGGCCTTTTGCATTTTGGGATCTTTCTAGCAAAGTACACTGCTGATGCACCATGCCAAGGACTCTTTGGGTGATTTTCAATTTAATTATACAAGCAAACCCCATCCAACCATTAGCCAAGTACTCAGTTTACTAACCATGGAAGGTTGAGTCAACCTTGAGCCAGCTGCCTGATTCTGGAATGGAACTCAGTTCCTGGGTAAAGTCTTCACTGCAGTTTAACCACTGCTCCATGAGGATCTTTCTACCTATCAGCATGACCTGAAGCATGCCTTCTGAATTGTCTTAAGGCTGCATATAAAGATTTGAAATAATTCATGGAAAACCCTCCCCCACTGCTAAAATGTATTTCCTTAAGCATGCTCTTATTTCTTCAGAATTCCAGGAGATGGGGTTTGACTGCAGGCCCAAATGTCAATGGCTGTTTTCTGAAGTCTAGTTAGAACCATCTGCTTCTTTAAAATACTGGTGACTTCAGAATCTTACGCTATTAGACTGTTGAGTGGATTGCCAGATTTGCAGACACAAGGGGTAACTAGTTTATGACGTGCAGTCATCAGGGCCTTTATGTCCCATAATTTACTTAAGTTAGCCATCTTAAGGATTAAGGAAAAGAATAATAGGATACAGTGGCTCACTTTTGCATGCCACTGTCTTAGCTTTTGCTTTTTTTCCTCACTTGTTTTATTTAAATTACAAAGGAACATATTAAGTATGTAGAAATAGCATTCAGTTGCTCTGGACATACGCATATAGGTAGAACTGAATGTTGAAACATTGTAGTCTCCAGGCATTTGAGTTGTGGGTCTTCTTGTTTCCTAGTAGGGAAGATGCACTTTGAGGCTGTGTTCCCATACCTAGATCTGCTGTTCAGTGCTAGAGATCATCTTTGGGCGTCCTGAAGTAACAGAAGTGGGAAAGATGGCCTCTTTTCCACTGGGCTACCTGGAATTGAGAGGATAGTATTTCAGGCTTATCTGTAAGCAGTGTGGAGTCCCTCTGATCTCTGGAAGGAAAGGACTACTGATGACAGTTGTGCAGCTATTTGCCAACTGAAGCACTGTATGGGGGCATGCAAATATCAATCTCTAAGCATAGGTCTTCAGCTTGTATTTGTGGTGAGTACTAAGGGTGGGTTTAGGTTTGGATGTTCTTTGGGCAGGTACTGAGATGGGAAGTTAATAGCTATAAGAAACGCAGCTGAGATCAGTGATGGTTTGTGTTTGCTGAAAAATAATGAATCAACAAACCTAGGACCTTTTCTTTCTCTTGAAGAGAGGCTTGAGTTTGCAGTAAGCTCTTCAGAATAAACAGGGGGAACTTTGTGATTTACGTAGTGCTTCCTAACAAAGAGAAATTATCTCCGTGAAGGCTACTTGAGAATTTGTAGTTTTGTGTTAGGAGAATGTGGAGTTAGACACTACAAGTTAAGCAAACTATGGGTTGAAGAAATTACAAGTTACCCTTGTGGTCTAAAACAAGGCATCCTTTACATGTCTTAGCAGACGTGGGTGACAGATTTAAAAGTGTATGAAAAAAGAAAAAGCATTGTTCCACCTGTGCATAACTCTTCTCAACAACCACATATAGTCTTCATTTGTGGCTCAACTCCAGAAGTGACCTGGCTGGCAGGGGATGGGGAAAGAAGTTGAAACATCTGGAGTGAGTGGGGGATGTTTTGTCACCTCTCACCTAATGCCTGGTTTGCTTTATAAAGTCCATTATTTGTGCATTCAACAGATGTGTACAAATAAAGCTGTCTGCTCCCATCATGTCTAAATTAAGACCAATCGTTTCTTGATGATCGTTATGCATATGAAAGCTGCGTATCCGAGCTCTAATGAGACATCTTAACCCTCTTCTGTTTAACATTAGTGTTTTGAGTCAAAACCATGTACAGTGGCCAGTTTTCAAAGTTTCATATGCAGTTATTTGTGGCAAGTGATACAAGGCATACCTCTTCTTACCGTTGTGTCCCAGTCAGCCTGTTTTGTATCTTAGTAATGCAATGCTTAATGAAGCTTGATTTCTCTCAGTGAAAGTTGTTTTTTGCAGTGCAAGAGGGTTTCCACAGGCCACCTCTGAATATCTGTGTAAATTTTGTACGTGCTCTTTTCAAACACAGCAAGAAGTGGAGAACTTCAAGAAAGTGAATATGATCAGTCGAGAGCAGTTTGACACTTTGACCCCTGAGCCGCCTGTCGATCCAAATCAGGAAGTCCCTCCAGGGCCACCAAGGTTCCAGCAAGGTAGGAGGCCACACCTCCTCTGATACCCTGGCTTACTATGTTTCCTTAAAGTCGCCATCCTATGGTATCTGAAACACAAGTACATTCATTACAGCATGGGATTTTGTGGGTTGTCATCAGATGGACAAAGTCTTTTCCTAAATTTCAGACATGTGTAGTGATAGAGCCCTTAGGGTGCCCATTTATTTATTTTAATTATATCCTGCCTTTTTCCTGAACCTGGAGCTTTAAAGGAGTCACAACAAGATTCGCTAAAAGAAATAACATCAGCATGCAGAAAAAAATGTAATATATTATGGTAGTCAAATAGAACTAAATTAAAGGTACATCAATAAAAAGACACCGGCCTCTAAACCCTTTCCTTAGCAAGCAAGTCACCTAATGAAACCTTGCTGTGTTTGATCTTTTTTTCCCTGAGGGCATGACAAGGGACAGGAGTCAGAAAAAAGTGTAGTTCTGTGTGGGTTTGGGAAGGTTGTGCGTATGTGTGTTGTATATCAGCTGTGGAACTGAGTTACTTTTTTAAAAATTGTAGTTCCTACAGATGCTTTGGCCAACAAACTCTTTGGTGCGCCAGAGCCTTCAACCATCGCCCGATCTTTGCCAACGACTGTGCCAGAATCCCCTAACTATCGCAATGCCAGGACCCCCCGGACTCCTCGCACACCTCAGCTGAAAGACCCAACACAGACACCTCGCTTTTACCCTGTGGTGAAGGAAGGCAGGTTGATAGACGCCAAGGTAAGAAAGAGTGGGCAGATGAGTGGCTGGTCCTGTCTTTCGTTCTGTGTCCTACATTCTTGGTTGTGGTGACTTGAAGCCTGTGCGACATCTCATCTGAGCTTCTGTTTCTTGTAGACACCCAGGAAGAGGAAGACTCGACATAGTTCAAATCCTCCAATGGAATGTCATGTTGGCTGGGTGATGGATTCCCGGGAGCATAGGCCTCGGACTGCCTCTATCAGGTAAGAGGAGCCAGCGCTTACGATTTTCAGTGAAGCTGAAAAAACAACAGATATGCGACGTCGCACATGGAATCAAACAAAAGCAGTTCCTTGCATGATACATTGTATGTTGGTTTTGTATTGATTGACCCAGCCTTTTCTTGTCGGACTATGTGGTATGGATGGATGTGGTTGTTTTATTTTTCCCTTTGTTTTGTTACTGGATTTTTATTGGGAGGTTTTTGAATAGATTGTTTATGTTGTAATCTGTTGTACACTGCTCCGAATTCTTGCAGGAAAAATGGGCGGTTAATAAGTATAAATATAAATAAACAAACAAATAAATAACTCTTGTATTTTCTCAGAGAGGGTAGCCGTGTTAGTCTTTTCAAGAATTTCAGGCAAAAATCAAAGAAAAACAAAACAAAACAAAACAAAAGACACAAACATGTGGCACGTTTGTGTCTTTTGTTTTGTTTTGTTTTGTTTTTCTTTGATTTTTGCCTGAAATTCTTGTATTTTCTCACAATATGATTCACATTCCCCTCGCTCTTCTCCCTAATCGGTTGCAGCATTTTGTCAGAAACATAGATCCCAACTGGAGAATAATTCTCCACTGAAGCATAGTTGAGCCCGTTGTCAGTTTTTCTCTTTCTGAAAATGTGTGCTATAAATGGTTCATTCATTGAGTAGCGTAATGTTTCACTTTGTTTAGTTCCAGCCCCTCAGAAGGTACTCCAGCCATTGGCAGCTACGGCTGCACCCCACAGTCGTTGCCCAAGTTCCAGCACCCCTCCCATGAACTCCTCAAGGAGAATGGCTTCACACAACATGTCTACCACAAGTATCGCCGGCGCTGCCTTAATGGTGAGTTGTGAAGATACCTCTGAGTTGCTATCCGCCTGGCTTTCCTGCGTGATTTCAGAATTGGTTTTATATCTGTTGCTACGTTTAGCCTCTTGACAGTATTGCAGGGCTTCACTGTATAGTGGTATGAAGAAATTTTGTGATCTGTGAGCAGCTGTACACGCTACAGCAGGCAAGGAGTCTAGTGATCTGGAGAAAAGACTGGGTTCTTCACAGCTCTTTTACTTCAGTTTCCTGTTTGCGTATTTAAAGCCATGAATGAAAAGGGTAGTAGTTGCCTCTGCTCTTCTGAGCAGTTTTGCAAAACCAGCTTCCCCTTTAATTGTATTTTAGCTCATTTTGCAAACTCATGCATTCCTTGTAAATTATCATGTGGATCAAAGGAATCTGTATCAACTTTGTGTGTTTGTGTGTGTTTATGTGTTAGTGATAGGTGACCCAGTGTGGCTGCCAACAATGGATGCACTAGGGGGCAGTATACATGTTGCAATAATAAATACATAATAAATAAATTAGTAGGCGATGAGGACCTCCTCACTTGGATGTGTTTGCTACCCAGTACAATTGGTGGAAGCAAGGAAGCCTTATGCTATGTGAGCTAAATTTTTTCTCTTTGCAGAATCATTCCATAACAGTGTCATTATGTACAGTTCTGTGTTTGTGTTACACCAGAATGACCAGTCATCTGTTTACCCATCAACCATAATCCTTAGACAGCTTTTCTTTTCTGAAACTCCATTGACAAGAAGTTTCTGAAGGCTCTGTCTAATCTCTATCTATCTATCTATCTATCTATCTATCTATCTATCTATCTAT
>JAHTLZ010000010.1:66206929-66229289 GCA_023846285.1 Phrynocephalus versicolor
TCTATCTATCTATCTATCTATCTATCTATCTATCTATCTATCTATCTATCTATCTATCTATCTATCTATCTATCTATCTATCTATCTATCTATCTATCTATCTATCTATTTATTTATTTATTTATTTGACTTGTATACCGCCCATCTAGACCAAAGGCTACTCTGGGCGGTTTACAACATGTAACAACAAACAAAGGAATACATTTTAAAAACCAAAATACAAAGTACAAAATAAAATAAAATATGCATAAATCAACAACAAAAACTAAAATGAAGCTAAAATGATAGTTGGTCCAAGGTAGTTTGCATACACCTTACCTGATGCATTTCACCCTTCTGTGCAGAGAGCTAGGGCAGCATACATGGTACACTCCCCACCTTAGTGTAGCCTCAAAGCAACCTTGTAAAGTACTTTAGAGTCAGAATAGGTACCGAGGCAAACACCACAGAGAAACACCCATGACATAGTGAGAATCTGAACCAAGCTATTTACACATTTAGTCCAATAATAGCACTACAGGCCCGGTAAAACACTGAAGACTAAATGTTTATTATAGTTGCACAGGTGGCAAGTAGATCTCACCCAGCATGTGATTCTCTACTCCACAGTGGTGTAGGGTTCACATGTGTTCTCTGGTTCTTCATTTGTTTATGAAGCCTCCCTTTGAGTCCTTGGTGACAGCAGACCATCTTTTTGACCTCAAGATGGTTTGACCAAGTACCCTGTTTCCCCGAAAATAAGACCTCCCCAAAAAATAAGCCCTAGCAGGATTCCTATGCATTTGTTAAATATAAGCCCTACCCTGATAATAAGACCTAGTGATGGGCATGGCTATGGTTGTGCGCAGGGCTGACATTCAAGCATATTATACTTAATAAAAGTAAGACATCCCCTGAAAATAAGCCCTAGTGTGTCTTCTTGAGAAAAAAGAAGTATAAGACAGTGTCTCATTTTTGGGGAAACACGGTAGCTGTTGCTTCAGCAAGGAAGGCCAGTGAGCTGTGTTCCCTTCGTTATGACACATCCTCCTTTTAGTTCTTCAGAGATAATGTGTCATGGTTTCTAGTCATGTCCTTCTTGCCTAAAGTTGTTTCAGGTTTTCATATTGACCAACGATTAGCATTTCCTGTTTTATTCCCATCATCTTCATTGGACGTTGTGAGAGTCTTAAGTTCCTTGGGTGTGCCACGAGCCTTACCATTTTGTGTTTCCTAGACTATGCATTTGCTACCCAGGGTCTCAGGCAGGATCAGCTTGTCCCTCCATAACAGCTGTTGAAATGGATAGCCAGTACTATTATGCTAGTGTACCAGCTAGCCAGCCAGCTGCCACCTGAAACTGTCTGTGGACATTCTACTAGAGCAGTACTTGTCTCCACCGAGTTTCTGGGGGATGTTCACCTGTCCAACATTTGCATAGCAGCCACACAGTTGCTGCCTCTTAAGTTTATGAAGCATTACAGGCTTAACATCTAGGCCAGATGTTCCTTTGGGAGAGTTGTGCTATCCTACCTCCAGTTGTAAGCTTGCTAGTCACCCAGTATTTGATTCGCTAAAAGGAATGATAGGTAACTTAAATATAACTGTTCTTTGAGTGTTTATCTATGAATTCACACATTCCCTCTCGCCTCCCCTCTGTCCATCACACATGTGTTTTTAGCAGTGGATGGAGGAGAACTAAGGCAGGATAGCTGTAGCACATGCCTAATTAGGAGGCTGTGTGGAGCTGCTTGGTATCACAAGACTCTCAGATTTTCCAATAAACCCATTGAGTGGATTCACAGGTGACCATTTGAAGTACCGTTACATGTAAATAACATCCTTTCAAAGGGAGTGTAATCTCACCCAGTACAGGCTGAATCCCTAGCCTTTAATTTGCCTTTTAACTGTCCAGAAGCAGCTCTGTCTACTCCTGGCTTTATCCAGGAATCCGGAGTTGAGATGCAGCACCACATGCTTCAAAACCTTGCCCAGAAATGGAATATTGGAGACTGGTTAATAATAATTCAATACCATGGGGTTCATGAAGGGGTTTTTAAAAAAAAAACCCAAAGGTTTCACTCTTACCTCCTTAAGATATTTTGTTACCTTACCTTTCTGCAAGGCAACATTCCTTGCCTATTCAGTGTCTACAAGGGCAAGCAGGGCCAAAGTTAGATGAGCAGGACCTGCATTAGCTACAGACTGGAACTGAGGGATTTTGCCTGCAATGTGCTGTACAAAATATTTGCAATAGGCTGTCATGATTTTATATAGTGATATACTGGGAAAAGATTGGGCAGTCAGTGGGGAGATACAATCATTAACCCATGAAATTCCAGTTTCCATTTTTTTTAAATTATGAGTTGAGGACTTCGTGATTCTCCTCGCCCATTCAGGACATAATGTGGAATTTAAATAGATGTGTAGCCTAACTTGGTTCTGATGTGTTTGCCTCGTTTTTTTTTTTTTCTTGGAACAGAGCGGAAGCGACTGGGCATTGGTCAGTCCCAGGAGATGAACACGCTCTTCCGATTCTGGTCATTTTTCCTTCGTGATCACTTTAACAAGAAAATGTACGAAGAGTTCAAGCAACTCTCCTTGGAAGACGCAAAAGAGGGGTACAGGTAGGCCTGCTTGTCTTTAATACACCAGCACCAGGCTACAAAGAGGGAACGTGAGTGGAACTTAGGGTCTCTGGATGGCTTTTGCCTCTTGAAAGAAACATTACAAAAGCAAATAATTTGGACTTGATCGAGAGAGAGAGAGAGAGAGAGAGAGAGAGAGAGAGATGGTAGCCTGGAAAGCTCTGGGTTAGACGGAGTATGTGATACAAGGCAACTGATAAGCTGATGTCTTGCAGGTACGGACTCGAGTGCCTTTTCAGATATTATAGCTATGGGCTGGAGAAGAAATTCCGACCTGACATATTTAAGGATTTCCAAGAAGAAACTATAAAAGATTATGAAGCTGGTAAGTGATGACTGCAGGTCACATGTGCTGGTTGATATTGCAGGGGCTTCCATGTGTGGCTAGCTGGTGTTGGTGAATTATAAGGAGTTACATCAGTAATCATGCAATAAACATTTCTGGCTGGTGTCTCCTTCTCTGAATGGTGTACTATTATCAGCCTATTGCCACTAATTAAAGATTTCCCTTTTCAGTTTCAGAGTGCCCACGATTTTATCTCATTGTGTGCAAGACACATATGTAGTAAAATGGGGGGGGGGGGGGAGAAAGTCTTTAACTGAGGCGAATTTCCAGTGAAATGGATATGTGTAGCCTGCATACTGTAATTAAACTGTAAACTGCCCAGAGACTACTTGAAGTGGTATGGGGCGGTGTATAAGCAGAACCCTTTGCTTTTTTGCTTTTATATAATTCTCATTGTGGCAGCTGAAGAACCCCGTGGTCTGTGTGCTCCAGAAAAACACATGCACCCCATAGTCTCGAATTTAACAGACTTTATGAGTGTTGGATGGGCACATCTGTGTCAGCCATCCTAGTCGTTTTCATCAGGAAGAGTACAATAACGATAAATAAGGGATCTTGAACATGTATTCAGAAGATGTTAGGTAAATCTTGGTCATATGTGGCCATGAGTAGCTCTTAGCTTTTTGCTCCTAGGCCCTATTGCAACATTGAGAAAGGACCAGTTTGAAAGATAAGTAACCTTGACCCCTGCCTGTCATTGTCTCTTATGTGAAGCAGGATGGGCTGAAAACAAAACCATATGCTGTATGTGGATTCTCTCAGTTTGATTGGGAACTCTGCTGTTTTGAGATTCCAAATCAGATTTCCGTGACGTGACACATGGCAGAATTTGTAGCTCTAAAAGAACTCATTTCCATGGGTTTCAGAATAATTTGAAACTTCTGAATTTGGTTTGTCATTCCATCTTCTACTGAAGCTAAACCAGCGTGGCCACCTTCTTCTATGTCTGTAGTTATTTTAGAAACTCATTTGTGGGGAGGGCTGACTTCTTTTTTGTTGTTGTTGTTGATCATAATTGTAGGGCAGCTATACGGGCTTGAAAAGTTCTGGGCCTTCTTAAAATATTCCAAAGCTAAAAACTTGGACATTGACAGCAAACTGCAAGAATACCTCAGCAAATTCCGGCGCCTTGAAGACTTCAGAGTGGATGTGAGTGGATGTTATTCTTTGCTTCCTCCTTGCTAAATAACCTTTGTTCTCTGAGACATTTGTAATAAAAGTATCTTTTCATGCTCACTTGGCTGCGTCCTGCATATACCAGGTACCTTTCTCTTATTGACTGGTACCTTGTGCTTATGAGTAGATTCCATAAAAACATTGTATTTTGAGATGACAGCAAGTGAGAGAGTTTTATCTCTGACTCATTTGAAGTGGTCTGTTTTTATATGAAGGTTCTCATTGCATATTTCCATCTTCAAGCGATAGAATATGACTGAGCTGTACTGATTTGATTTCCTCCACTATGGCATTGCATCAGAAAATATATTGTGACAAATGATGGAGTGTGATATGTCTGTGAAGATTCTCAGTCATCCAGGTGAGTTTATCTGGAAGTTGAGTCATGGCTACTGGACTTTTTTTTTAGAGAGACAGAAACGTTTCGTTGTTCTTCCAACAGCTTCCTTCGTCTGATGAAGCTGGTTGGATTGACCGGCGAACCTTTTTTATTTTCTCAAAAAGAAGTCCAGTAGCCATGACTCAACTTCCAGATGGAGTGTGATGTATTATTGGTATGTTGCACCCCTCGTTATTGAGTTCTTATTAATATGCAGCCTAGAATATAGGCTTTAGGTTTGTATGCTCCTCCTCACCCTTCCTTGTGCATTCCACTTTCTTGCCATAGCAGTATTTTGGCTATCTGCAACATTGCAACATACTGGGAGGATAAGAACATAAGAAGAGCCATGCTGGATCAGGCCAAAGGATCATCTAGTCCAGGTTCCTGTACCTCACAGTGGCCCCAATAGATGCATTTGGGAGTGCATGAAACTAGATACCTGTCTCTTGATACCACTCTCCTGCATATGGCCCTTGAAGTACCCCAGTTTTGAGCCTGGAGATCACACATCTCCATCATAGTTTGTAACCTGTGATGGACTTTTCCTCCATGAATCTGTCCAATCCCCTTTTGAAGGCATTCAGGCCAGATGCCATCACCACATCCTGTGGCAGGGAGTTCCACAGACTAACAACACGCTGGGTAGAAAACTATTTTCTTTTGTCTGTTCTCACCCTCCCAACCCTCAGTTTGAGTGGATATCCCCTAGTTGTGGTATTTTGTGAGAGGGAGAAGGATAGCTCAGAGCCCATGAGTTGATAGATAAAGTTTTGATTTTTCACCCCAATATGCATTACTTTACATTTTGCTACATTGAGACACATTTGCCATTTTGCAGCCCATTCCCCCAGTTTGGAGAGATCCTTCTGGAGCTCTTCACAATCTTCTCTGGTTTTTACCACACGGAAAAGTTTCGTGTCATCTGCAAACTTGGCCACCTCACTGCTTATCCCTATTGGGCTTTGTTATTTTTCCAAATGGGAACAAGAAGATGTGGCTTGTCTCACAAACTCCTCAGAACATACCTGATCCTGTCTGAGCTCAGAAAGTAGACAGGACCAGATCTGAGTAATACTTGGCCAGAAGATGGAATGAAGTCCTCCCGGGATATGATGTTTGAAAATTTAGTGGAGCAGTTGTTAATGTATCATATGGGATATGATGTTTCAAAATTAAATGAACATTTTTAAAAAGGCCTTGTGTTTATGAAGAATGCTTGGGGGTGGAGTATCCATGCATTATGTAATGAAGCTCTGTGTTTTCTGTTTCAGCCTCCTATAGGGGAAGAAGGGAGCTACAAGAGATACCCCGTGGCCCCAGGAGTCGAGGGAAGGAAGAGGTATCCATCTCAGTCTTCCAGCAAACCGGTCAGCCAGACTCCATCCAATCAAGTCTCTGTCCCATCCAGCCAAGGCCCCACCTCGTCTAGCCAGCTTGTTCAGGCGGATGCCAAAAATCCGAGTCAGCCACATGCCGTTTCCACAGCAACAGTGGAAACTCAAACAGTGGGGAAGTAGACGCACCCGACCTTCGAATGGAAAGGGGGCAGGGACACACGAGGGAGTTGGCGTGCAGGGGTGTCCAAGGCCAGGCTGCTTGCAGGAGATGGGGAACTACAGCGCACATCATATTTCTTGTTGCCTGGAAAAACAAAATGATTCAAGTTGAAAGCATCCTTTACTCTCTATGATTTTAAGTCATTGGTAGGAGTCACCCTCATTAATATGAGTTTTAAATTATTGATAGAAGTTTGTTTGGATAAACCAAAATTATTCTGCATCATGCAGCCACACAATCCAGCTCCTCCTCATCCCACTGAACACTGATCAACTATGCAGCCCACTTGGCAAGCCAGAAGGGTGGGCCGAACAATGTGCTTCTAATCGGAAATTGGCCCTTGGCTTTCCATGCCCAGCAGGCACCTCCCGTTCTGGATATTACAGTACACAGGGCATCCCTCTACAACCATCAACGAGTGTCATGTCTGTTATGGCTTCCTTCTGTGCTGCCCTTTGTTTCCATCCCAGACCTAATGACTGGACATCAACCAAAGGATCCTGGCTTAATGTGGGCCCACCTTTGTACTGGGCTTGCCCCGTTGTTGTTTGCGTGATGGGTGGAGCATCAACCTGCACAGTGTCTCCCATTACCTAGGCATGCTGAGACTTGCTAATATTAGCTGCCCAATTCAAAACAAACAAATCACACAAAAAAAGTTCTTTTTTTAAAAAAGATTCTTGTTTCTTGCTTCCTTCCTCGAGAATAATAAGTTGCCTTATTGTGGAGTTGGGAAATTGGAGGCATCCCTGACTTTGAGCAAGTTTGGAAAATGGCATCTGCCTGGGACTCGGCCAGGCTGCGATAAGTCTTTTGTTTTCCTGTTCAGTGTAACTTCTGTCTGCAGTGGCCGGTCATCTCCCCCTTCCGACGACTGACGTCATCTGGAACACCATTGGCATCTTTGTGGGTGTTGTTGCGGATCATCTGGATAATGGTGTTTCTGGAGCTGAGGGCACTGGGGCACTTCGGCTATTGTGTAGTTGAAGCTGATGCAAATGTATAAACTGCTATCCTGCCCATCCTGCAGCAGCAACTGTGCATGCTATTGCCTCACTCAGATCTCCCGGTACACTGCCATTTTCCTCCTTCCCCAGCCAGGCGAGGCCTGGGACTCATTAATTCTTCCTATCCCAGGGCAGGCAGGCAGGTGTGCCAGGAATGGGTTGCACCCAGAGAGGATCCAGAGGTGTACATCCTTGCTCTTAATGTATGTGGTTGAAGAATGTGTGTACAGAAAAATTCAGCTTTAATGCAAAAAAAGAGGAAAAAAACAAATGAAAAAAAATGAAAAAGAAAGAAAAAAGTGGAATCTTTGTGTGTGTGGTAGTTCCCAAATTGGAGGCAGCTTGCTAAGTTTTAAAGTTGCCTATGCCGGCTTCCTTTTCTGTAGACTGTTTTAACTACTGGCATGCTGACCTGCCTTCCTTCCCTGGGTTGAGCCAAGGAAGGCAAAACTGTTTAGATTTTTTTCCTTCGTTGCCGACACTTTGACTGTCTTGTATCACGAAATCACTTCATGTACTGGAACCATGTCCACTCGTCCTGTTTCATAAAACCTTATTCTAAAGCACCCTGCTTGACTTGGTTGCTCTTGGGTAATTTGCTGCAACGAAGTTGGAGACTATTCACAGTGTATATCCAAATGGCTCTTAACATCTTAAAAAGCAGCTGGTACTGGAGCTACAGGATCAAAGAGAAGAGAAGATGGAAGCACATGTAGATCGACAACCTTTTTCTTTTTTTCCTGCATTGTGTCATTCTCCCTTGTGTATTAAACCTGTTTTGAAAACTGGAGAAATCGTTAGGGGAGGGAAGATCTGAGGTCATTTGGTCATAATGCTGCTACAATGTATGATGACTATAAGAAGGGATAAAAAGTGGTCAAAAGGAGCACGGGGGCGTTTGCGTGGTCCAGCGTACCACGCGGTGGCTCTAAACAGCCGTCTCCTTATGCACAATGCATCGGGAGAAGGCCCCTCACCGTGTTTGGAGCTAATTTCGCCCCAGTCCTCGGCCCCAGATCCTTTAGTCGGGGAATATTGGTGCTGGTGGGGCTTCTGGAGTGCTTGGCGGCTGTCCTCCCCCAAAGTAAAGCAGGAATGACTTTGTCGTTTTTGATCCAGGGCTGTCATGGGGTTTTGAGGGGAAGAAGTGTTTTGCTTACAGTATGTTTCAGACCTTGCGTTCTAGACATGTTTTTCAGATTTTATTTAACGTGCTGAAAAGCATGGTCATTTATAACAGTCAGAAATACTAAATGCCCTGCGTTTAGCCATTTGGAACAAGAACATCATGCTTTAGGGATTCAGGGGATATAATTATAGGGCAGTTCATTGATCTGTCACTCTGGCTGAAATCACATTGCCGAGTGTAGTAAGTTGCAATAAGAGTAGGCCCACTGAATCAGTGGGGATTTGGTGAGTCCACTCCTCTATGAATCTCACCAATTCAATGGACCTGTTCTAGTTTTGACATGCTATGCTAATCAATAGGGTTTCATCCTGTTAAGTATTTTTGGTACTACTAATGTAGGTAACTAAGGATACAAGGTTTACTTCCTAGGGCTTCTCTTGTCTAGTTAACACTATTGCCTTTTTGCTGTGCTGAGCATGCTGTGAATGCAAGTTTGTGATGGAACTGTCTTGGGTGGCCATGCAGTCTAGCATGGCTACATGACAGCAAGTGGCTAGGTTTTGTTTTATTTCACTGCATTAGATGTGATCCCAAGTCATACCGGATTCTCAACCTTTCATTCTTTGTACCCTAAAAAGCCAGAAGAAATGAAAACAAGCATTCCAGTGCGTTCATCGCTGCTCAGCTGTAGCTGAGCATCCAGTGTGGACTTGCTGGATACATTGCAACATCAGAACCATTTTAATAGGGAATAGGCATTTGAAATTTCTGTTGCTAGTTCTCCGTTTCTCTTAGTCCTGCGTTTGGAAATAAAGCTGTTTTTTTAAAACTAGGCTAGATTTCAGTTGGTAGATATGGGCAGATGAGCTGGGATACTAGTCCTCATCATTGCCAGAATGCATGGAAGAAACAAGACAAAGCATGTGTTCCTTGTGAGATGAGGAAGAAGTGTGCAGACTTCTGCTTGATGAATGGGAAATTGTCCTGGAATGTCACCTCTGTAGTGGTCCATTTTGAACTGTTGGTCTGTTTCATTCATTGAGGCATTGCTTGAGGACGAAGGAAAGGACAGTCACCTGTGATGCAGAAGAGTATTTTGCAACATTTAGGAGATATTGCTTAAGGCAGGTGTTGCTTATGGAAAGGGGAAGTCATGCACAAAAACTAATTCCTATAAAATGGCACATTTACGTTTTGACTGAATGCCCTTGTTTATACCCTATATTTTGCGCCAAGGTGGAGATGGAATGGAATGATGGAAACGTAGCCTTTGGGATGGAGATTGCGGGTCATGAGAATCTCCTTATGCCATCTTGACGTGGTGGCGGTTACATTCATTTGTTAAACACGTAACTGTGAGCATGTTTCTCCATCCAGTTAGTGCCTTGGCTGCCCAATGTGAGAGGGTCATGGCACTGAGCTCAGAAAGATTATTTGTTACAGGATAATGCTATATAGGGAGCAGCCTTGTACCTGGTGCACTCTGCATGGCTGTAGATACAGTCAGCCAACCCCCACCCCAGTATTCATAACATGCATGTATGTGCGCACACACAGGTGGAGGGTAGCGTTTTTTAAAAATGTGAGCAGAGAAGATGACAGACCTTGTTGCCGTATCTTTGGGAAGGAGGGGGGAGAAAAGTTAATAATCCTGCAGTTGCTGCACAGTAATGTATTTTGATTTCATGGTACCTGCTAGGAAGATAATTTCACAGTTGAGTCAAACCTAGGACGCTACCATCTGTTACCCTGTGTCAGCGGCTTTTGTTAAAGCAGAGTATATGTATGCCTTTCCCCGTGGGATCTCCCCTGACTTCTGTATCATAAGCAAAAGGTATTTTAAAAGTGTTAAGTGCTCCTTGATTGCCATGCCTCCTTGTGACCCAGTAACAATAAGGAATCTGAGATCTGTTTTAGGGTTGACAACAAAAGCGAAGTGCCCTTTATGATTAAGCATTGGTGCTCTCTTCTGTCCCTTTTCATCCCCAATCCTTGCAGCTGTTTGTTCCTTCAAAGTTCTGTACTTGCCCATCTTGCTTTTGGATGGCTGTGTTGGCTGTACTGTTAACAATGACACAGTGACCTCAGTACTCTTGCCATACTTTTGATTTTTCTTCTTTAATAAAAGGGGTTCGGAGCCATCAATCACCTTTTTTTTTTTTTTTGGTTAAGCAAAAGCAATCAAAATCTGTTAACGCAGCAAACTGTTATGCTCTATTATATCTCCATATGGATCCTCCTCTGAAATAACTTTTTAAAAAAATCAGCTGGGGTTTAGAAGGGTTGGGTAACTGTATTGTTAAAATGCCTATGTTATTTTTTAAAATAATTTCCATATTTGAGTGGGGATATTTTTGTGGGGGAGGGGGAATTTCATCTCAGCCACTGGGTTTTGGACAAAGTTGTTTTTAAAAGGGTTGTAAGGATAAAAAAATTCTGTTAGTTTACATTTTCACTTTCTGAAGACACTTGAAAATAGGACCGATGTATCTGTGATGAGGACACCGTATGGTTGAAACATGAAACCGGCATGGGCTTAACCATTCCTTTGTGGCTTTAGGGTTTCTTCTTCCAGGTCTGGCCTTCTGTTGCTCTTCTTCTTTTGTTTTCCCAAGCCTTTCTGGTCTGGTAACATTGTCTGGCTGTGGAACAGGAATGGCTAAATCCTTCTCTCTTACTGCCATCTTTGTCCCTGCAGTAGTGCACTACCTTGGTGGTTTGAAAGTCCAGCCTGTGAAACTGTGACGCAGAAGTCAACACGGAGCTTTAAATGAGGGTTGGAGTTTCATTGGTGTGAAGTCTGTATTAAGCTGCTAAAATTGGATGAGCAAACTCGCAAGAGATCCAGTGATTGTTTTTGTATAGATGTCTGGTCATTGGGTCACAGTAGAAAAGAACATCTATTTGTTTGGATTTGCCTGCTTTTCCTGAGCAGGCTTTTGTGTGTGTATGTGCTCCAGCCTCACCCCTTATGCTGAAATAAAATCCCAGAAGTGTTTGGTAATCACTTTCAACTGTATTTATTCTTGAGAAATTTTAAACCCAACTGTTACCATATACCACCTGGGAGGAAAATATGGTTCTCCATACACAATCCCATTTCCTGTGAATAGTATGTAATTCTTAACCCATGTGCTAGGATCATCATCACATTGGGGGGATGGGGCGGGAGGGGGAGAGGGGGGAAATTGTAAAATACTTGAATGAGAGCCTGTATTATAAACAGTAATATTATTCAAAATATCTGCTTTCTAGGCTGATGTGACTCATTATTCTAGTAGTGCTTTAGTCCTTTGTAATTTGTGGTAATTACGCTTTTTCCTTTTTAATACAAAAAATGTATAAAAATAAAAACTTCAAAAGACCGTGTCTGTAACTTTCTTTCGATTTTGAGTGTGTTTCCACTAGTCACTAACAGTTGAGAAGGAACAGAAGCCTGTGATAAAAATGACATCATTCAGTGGCCCCAAATTCTACCAGCACAGTAGCTGAAATCCAGTTGACAGAACATCTGTGGACGCCTGATGACATCATCCAGGGTCCCTTCGGGGAGAAAGGCAGCATAGAAATAAAGTTTTTTATTATTATGTTTATTACTATTAACACATGGGTGGTTTTTGGTAATTCAAAGCTTCTGTCTTGTAGTTTTTTCAAATTCTGTAATCTTTTCCATTATGTGGAAGCTGCAGGTCAGGACGACAAAATTTAATGATGGAAAGTCTCTTCACCATTTTATGTTACCAGCAAGGGATAGTTTTCAGTAATGATCCTCTTCCAATCCCCTGGCTCCCATATGAAAAAGGGACCATATGGGAGTCAGAAACGCCGCTGAAGTAAGAGACTTTAATTACAAAAAATCCACCTTGCTGGCTGTTTCATCATTATCAGTAGATGTTTAAACAGGATTTCAATCACCAAGACATAACTATACAGTTATCATTGGTATTGGTAGTTCTGTGTTACACTTTCACTTCAGCAAGATTACAAAGTTTGAATGACTGAAGCTAATTTCCAAGGAAGGGCCACAAAGTAGCCTAAGGTAGACTTTTTTTTTTTTGCCACTTCAGACTATTAATTCTTCCATACACCCAAATTTGCTACACTCAGAAAACTAACCATTGGACAGAAAGGCGCCTAATGTAGCTCTTGAAACTGTTACCTTTGTATAGATAGGGCAGTCTCTGTGTCTGCCCTTGCACATGTCATCTTCTCTCTGATAGCTAGCATGAAAGCATAGTTTCATGTTGGGATTCCCAGATCCATTTGCCTCTTAATTCCAGAATAAAAACCTTTTTTTAATATGTGGAAATCCGTACTAGAACATCCTTCCTGGCTATCCTGATCAGTTTTTGGCTCCATCTCTGAGCTTACTTAGAGAGTACTGTACTGTAATTACTTATGGCCCTCTAAATATTTTTACCTTTTCCCACGTCAATGACTTACTGTCTTCCAATGTATTGCTTGGGGAGGCATCTCTCCAAGTCTTTGTTTTCAGAGAACCATAGTGCATATGGAGTCATTGTGGACTTCACAAACACTGCTTTACTCAACACTGGAATTAAATACCTCAAGAGCCCTTGCTTTTGATTGTCCTTCCATCAGTGGAAGATGCAGAACAGGAAACACCAGCATAGAGATCCTAGTCATATTTGAACATTCGGAAGAACTTCATGACAGAGCTGTTCGGCAGTGGAATATGCTGCCACGGAGGGTGGTAGAGTCTCCTTCTTTGACAGTATTTAAGCAGAGGCTGGATGGCCATCTGTCGGAAATATTGTGAAGGGGTTCCTGCTTGGCAGGGGGTTGGACTAGATGGCCCATGAGGTCTCTTCCAACTCTATAATTCTATGACTCTATGATTCTATGATTTCCATTTGGATCTTTTATCGGCTGCAACCCTTTCCAGTGTGGTAGATGACATTCTCCCCTCCTAGAGTTGGGCAGACTCAAGTGTTATCTTGATATCTTCCAAAATGTTGTAGCATAAAATGAGCCCTGATTGCAGTACCTTAAAACCTGCTCCCGTTATTTTTGATTAGAAAATTATATGGTATACCATATTCATCTTCTTGTGATTATTTAGATACGAGAGATGAAATGAACTGTATCAAAGGAAGATTTCTTCCATCTTGGGTTAATCAGGGATGCTTTTTGTGAGGGGGGTGACACTCAAGAGAACAAAATGTCTTTCGTAGGCCTTAGTTTGCTTAAATATGTTGTCAGTTCCATGAAGGCGATCCAGCAGCCCCAGGACCCCATAGCATTGATTGAATCTAATAAAAGGGGGAAAAGGAAATGTAACTGATGATAAACAAAAAGAAACAAACTCGTGATTACAAAGTGCACATAATATATATTTAAATGTAATACAGTAGAATATATATTTCTGGTTATTATGTATATTTGCAGGCAGTGTTGTATATTTGTTGGTGTCCAAAAAACTATTATATCTACAGTACCCTGTTTTAAACATTGTATAGTCATAGGGATGCTCCTTTGTAGCAAACATAGTTTTATCTTACAGGCTTAAGTTTTTCAGATGAAAAGAGTTGCATTAGGGCAGAGAGCAGTGCCAATTGTGGGTATTTTTCCCCACCAATGTGCATAATGGGGAAAATATTTTCAAAGGAGAAAAACTGAGCATGTAAGGCCAGACTCTGGATTTAGCAGTAATTAGTGAGATACCTTTCAGTTTCTTAAATTAGGAAGCAGTCTAAATTTGCCTACATCAGATTTAAACCTTATAAAGAGAGAAGTACAGTCATGCAAAGAGTAGCTGTTTCATAATTGAAAGAAGTCACTGGCATACTGTTGCCAAAGAATTCCCATTCCATAGAATGGTGTGCCTGAAGTTATGTCAGGGCAATGATAGAAAAGCAGAATATCAGGGAAAAAATGTTGGCTCAGATTTTCAGGTGCTAGGACTTTGGTTAAAAGTTCAAGTCTTGGAAACTTGTCTTGTGCTCACAAGCTTTATGTCTCATTTGCAAGTTTTTTTGAATGGTCATACAAATGACTATGATTTGATGAAGCTGTTTTCAGAACCCACAGTATGCACCATTCTACGTTCCCATACTCTTATATAAATGAGTGAAAGTTCAGCCTGTAATACAACAAAATGTAATTACTTGAGATGATGAAAGTCATGGAATTCTGGCGAAGGCAGGAGAGGTAGATGGTAGCCACAGTGAGAGATAGTAGTAGCCAGGAGGACAAGAGACAGCCACACAGTGGTTGAAGTAATGTGAGATTTTAGGAGGAGAGGACCAGTGATCGCAGGCAGCACATTGGAAACCTGGAATACAAACCAAACACAAAATGATGAATACAATATATGTAATCTTGTAATATGTGTCTATGTTAAGAGACAGAAAGGGAATTCTAGAAAAGAAGGCTGGCTTCAAGTGACATGAGAAGTTTGTTCTAGTGGAAAATGGCATCAATTCTATGAATAGATAAATCTTACAGGGAGATCAGCGTACTCCAACCTCCTTAAGGGGACGTGCTATACGTACAGTTCTGCTCACATAGCTGAGCAGCACCAGTCACCTTGAATGCACCATCTCCATCTTAGTGTGAAAGATTCAGCAAAAGCTTGCTTTCTCGCCATTTGCAGGAGGAAAGAAGGAAGCTTTTTTTTAAAAAGAGGAAGCATGGCAGCTTCAGTTTCATGACAGGAGAATAGTAGGCATGGCCTCCTTCAGTTCAGGATAGTTGGGGTGGAGAAGCAGATTAACAAGTGCATAATTGGAAACGGGAGAGCAGCAGGCCAGTTTTTTACAAGCCTTGCTTTACTCAGGCATGTCCAAACTTTGGCTCTCCAGATGTTTTGGACTGCAACTTCCACAGTCCTTTGCCATTGGAAATACAGGCTTGGAATTCTGGGAATTGTGGTCCAAAACATCAAGGGGGCTGAAGTTTGGTCATGCCAGCTTTACATAATACTGAACCTGGGCCCTGACAACTTTGGGGTGAGCTTCCTTCATCCCTGATTCTATGAACAACACCAAAAGTAGTTTCATACCACAGGATTTATTTGAACTAGGATCCACCCTGAGGGCAATGGTGACAGTCCCACATCTGGGAAACTGGCTGTCCTTGGGTCAGGCATTGGCATTTCCTGCTGCCTTTGTTTCCTCCAGCACCACAACTGGATAGGAGTGGGCCCACCAGGCTTTGCTTCCTCTTGCTGCTGCTTCTGTTCTTCACACTCCCCCTCCCTCTCCCCCAATAACTGAGCCAAGAAGGTGGTACGGGATTCTTATGCCTTTTGGCTTCCTCATGGAGCCCTTAACTGGGGGCTCAGATTCTTCCTCCTGAGGGAGGAGGTAAATCTTCCAAAATGCCTTCTCAGACTTCTTCCTTTTCCATCACTTCCATGATCACACAGGGTAAGAGTTTCCCCCATCTGCACACCCTGTTCTGCCTCCCCCTTCTTTTTCTCTGTGGATTCTTTGTCTCCTGTCTCCAGAACCTTAGCTATATTCCCCAATTCCCAGGAGTCCTTTCCCCTGCCTTCTAGGGGGCATTCTTTTTTGCCTGGGTTTGCTGATAACACCTCCTCTCCTGGAACCTCCTATCCGGGTTCCAGGCTCCCAGGCCTCCAGTTTCTTGTGCCGTGGTTCTCCAGCACCCAATCAGCCACCCGTTCCTGGTCTACACAGGGATTCCTTGTGATAAATTCCCAGTGCTGTTGTCCTACTCAGGGGAGCCAGTCAGGAGTTAAAAATGTTAGCATGTACTTTGCCATTCTTACAGAAGATAGAGAAGTTAATTGGCTAAGTTGGTTATTGTTACGTGCCATCAGGTCGCTTCTGGCAACCCTGAATTAACCATATTCAGGATAAAGTACTGTGGAACCTTGACTTACGTCATTAATCCGTTCCAGAGGTCTGGACATAAGTCAAACATGCCTTAAATCAAACAAACGTTTTCCATAGAAAGTAATGGGAAAGTGGATTAATCCATTCCAGATGACGAAAAAGACCCCCGAAAACAGCAATTTAACACAAATTTGACTGGGATAGGAGATTCCTTCCGGTGATGTAAATGAAATGTCTCTTCAAAGAGAGGAGGAGGCAGTGGAATTATAGTCCACAAGTTATACGCCTCCACTTTTTAATGATCATAGCAACAATGTCTAACATTTAAGTTTTACTGATTTTTAACCTGACGTTCCAGGTTCTGAACATCTCTATGCTTACCATTAGAGTCCCACAACTGTACAGCTCCCCAACTAAAATCCTTCCATTGTGGACCAGACTTCTGCAGCCAGGTTTTTTACAAGACTGAGCCGACTGTCTAACCAGCGAGGCCAGCCCCGAGCTCCCAGCCCTTCTTCTCCTCCGGCGGCAGCAGTGGCTTCGGTGAGGCCGAGGACCAGCTCCAGGTGCCCGGAGCTGGCCTCACCGAAGCCACCACTGCCGGAGGAGAGGAAGAAGGCAGGAGCAGTTTGGAGGCAGCAGCCGTGATGCTGGGTTGTGGCTGCTGCCCGATTCCGGTGCCTTGTGCCGGGGCTCCGAGATGTAAGTCAAAGCCTGCGACTCAAGTCAAACAGGCCCCTTCTTGCTGCAAGTCAAATATGCTGCAAGTCAAGCAGCATGTAAGTCAAGGTTCCACTGTATTTTGTTTGTTGAACTTTCTCATTGCCCGCAACATTTACTAAATCAAGCCTATCAACTTCTTGAGCCAAGGCAGTTGTTAGTACAAGAGCTCACTGATCCAGAGGCCAAGCCTTCAGCAATGTCACCAATTTAAAAGTATTTTGAAAGCTTCAGGATTATCCCCCATTAAGTTAATCTGTACAGGCAGAGGGCAGGACACACAGAAGTTTGCTATGTTCTACCTGATAACCTTGTCACAAGGTTTCCAAATGTGCTCTCTGTTGTGCTATCAACCTTTGTGCCATCTGCATGTGCCAAGATTTAAACTAGCTCAAATAGATTGAAATGACAAGTCCTGCTACTCTCGAGCATAGTTGGCCACGCTTGCTTTTAAAATTTGGAATGTATCTAAGCTGTAGGGGCTGAAATATCTTTAAAAAAACCTTTCAGAAGGAAGAAGCTGTGATTTTTCTGAACAAGCATTGAACTGGCTAGCCAGGAGGAGTTTTGGAAATTGAAACATTGTACAAATTATAGGGGGAGCGAAGTATTTAGAGAGAAAGCTTGCTGAAACATATTGGAAAAAAACAGGTTTTATTTTAAAAGCTCTTTTTAAAGCTTTGCATTAAAAAAAGAAATGGAATGACAGTCTTCTGGAAAGGGAAATATTTTCCCATGTATCCTCAATAAACTTTCTTTTAGAATTTCTGAGACCAAATATGCTCCTCACATAAGTTTCCCAAGTGGGAATCACATCCACATCTGAGGCAATCTGAATTTTGACCCTGTCAATCAGGACTCTGTAAGCAATGCCATGGGATTCTGTGTCTGTGTATAAAAATGGAGACACAAAGAATCCTTAAAGAGAAAAGAAACATGCAGTTATTGAGAAAAATTAGAAATATATATTTTATTTTTTAAAAGAACAAATATTCAATTTAGGTCAGTCATTTAAGCTGTGCAATTACTGTTTGTTGCTTTGTGGTTGGAAATGGTCTTATTGTATGTTCGCAGAGTGCCTATATCCTGTTATAATCTAAACCAGTCTTGTTACTTTACAAAGCAATACCATAATTATTTTCCAATATTCCATTATGCAGTTTGCTTTGCAAAATGTGGAATGTGGCAATTGTTTGTTAGAATAAGCATTCTTTTCCTCTCCAGGAAGCTCTATTGTTAAAAACTTGATAATTGCATTATCTAGTTTGGTCCTTTGTAACAAAACTTACAATATGCTCTACTGGATGGGCATAGAGGGATACTACGCCAATAGGAGCAGTCCATTCATGATGTTTTTTATGGATATGTTTATACAGGAGAGGGTGATGAACAAGCCTGCATGGGAAGAAGCAAAATACAATATATGTCACATTCACAGATAGTGGAGCATCAGTTACAAGTCTTTACTGCTGCACTCAACTAGTAGAAGGGTAATGAGAAAATACAAGTCTTTTATATTCCTTGTGCATTTGAGGTAATGATGTTTCAGTCATGAACATTGCTGCCATCACCCCTCACCCCATTAACATGGTATTACACGCTGCTAGTTAATTTACCTGAGGAATCCATTGTTTTCTCTTGTTAGGAGAAGGATGAGTCAATTTTTAATTGGTCAGTAAGATAACAATGTACAGTATTATAAAGCCAACAAAGAAAAATGTGCAAGTTTATTACCTTGGTGTCTTGGGTGCCTTACCGGTGAGAGTAATAGAAAAGAATTTCCTCTATGAGAGTACAAATTGCCAATTCCAGAATGAACCAGTGGAAGGTAGGCAACTGCAAACTGCATGGGTCACCCCTCCATTTCATAATGAGGAAGGCAACGATAATCATCGGCAGAGAAATGAAAATGTTATTGAACATGACGGTGCGGATAACATTGTGCAGTTTTTCTCTGTCAACCTAGGGAACAAAGAAAATTGAACCTCTGTCAGTTACTGAGTGGTTTTTATCATGTCCCTGAAGAATCTAATGTAACTCTTGAAGGCACTTGGTTATTCACTAAAAAGCCAACAGTGGCTTGTTTTCCCCTCAAAGTTAAGTAAGGCGGCAGTTATCACCTATCTGAGTCATGGCAACTGGACTTATTTTCGTGAGAGATTGAAGGATCCAATGTAGAGGTGTGCAGACCTCTACATTAGAGAAGCTAAACAGCTATTAAACAGGAGGATAGCCCAACATAAGAGGGGCAAAACCTCAGGACCAGACTCGGCAGTACACCTCCACTTGAAGGACAAAGGGCACTCATTCAAAGATGAAGATGTAGACATATTAGACGAGGCATGTCCAAACTTTGGCCCTCCAGATGTTTTGGACCACAACTCCCAGAATTCTAAGCTTAGATTGCCAATGACAAAGGACTGTGGGAGTTGTGATCCAAAGCATATGGAGGGCTGAAGTTTGGACATGCCTGTTAGACAGAGAAGATAGGTTTGAGAGAGGGGTCAGGGAAACCATTCACGTGAGTATTGAAAACCTCTCTCTCAACAGAGGTGGGGGACTCAGGCACAGTCTATCTGCTTCTTATCAGGCAGATATTTCAACAATCCCCAGACAAATCAAAAATACTTCACACCAACACCAAGGCCATAGCTAACAACCCATACTTTATGGGTTTCAGCACCTTAGGCCAGTGATGGTGAACCTTTTAGAGACCGAGTGCCCCAACTGCAATTCAAAACCCACTAATTTTTTTGCAAAGTGCCAATACAGTAATTTGACCTGTATACAGGTGGCTATGAAGCGGCGATGTCGGGTGCCCACAGATAGGGCTCCGAGTGCCACCTTTGGCACCCGTGCCACGGGTTCACCATCACTGCCTTAGGCCATTGTCCACCTAATGGCCTACTGAGACTAGTGTCCACCTAACAAGCCTATTCGGGCCATTGTTCGTTTTATGATCTTGTTTCAAACCAGGGTGACAAGAGGTCAAAGTGAACTATGAAATGGAGGACTCACAATTAGCTTTCCTCAGACTGTTTGGATGAGCAGTGAAATGTTTCAGTCTCTCAAATCCAGTCGTCATGACTCAACTTCCACACTTTATAAAGAGTTTTGCACAAAAAAACTGCCTTTTTCTTAGCCTCTGGAATAAATTATCCATTCCCAATGCATTCCCAGGGAAACTGCTGTTCGACTTACAAAAAGTGACTTCTGAATATGCACTCGGAACAGATTAATTTTGTAAGTCAATGTACCACTGGGTTTTTCCCCTGAGTTCACAGTTTTGTTTGTTACTTGGTGATCAATACCAAATTCAAATTATGAGGAGGATGTATGATAAGCAATTAGAACAATATCTGGGTGGATGAAATACATTGCTTCAGAGTATGGTGGGTATTTAACATGAAGGTAGAGCTTAGGGCTATGAGGTGTCCAGTTTAACTGGTGCTGGGAGAAATGCATTTGTAAAATAGTAGTATTTGTTTTATATTTCTAGGTCCTAGAAGCAACTAGAATAAGTGCCAAACAGTCTGTATCTCTTGACTAGTTTTCCCCTGTTAAAGATAAGAATCTGGACTCTGAGATTATAATCACAGAATCATGAAGTTGGAAGAAACCTACAAGGCCATTGAGTCCCACCCCTTGCTCAAGCCAGGAATACAAACTATAGGATATCTGTCAGGTGGATGTCTAAATTTCTCTTGAATGTTGGATCACTCATCACCTCTTGAGATCATTGGTTCCATACTGTTCTAACAGTTAGGCAATGTTTCCTGATATTCAACTGAAATCTGGCTCCTTGTAACTTGAGCTAAATTAAATTCTGTACCAACTATTCATTTATCTCCACAGTGGAGACCATATTGCTCCCATTCCAAAAAGAGTTGTCAGATGGAATGTACTACCTTGAACACTTTAGTCCCTTTCCACACCCTTACATGCCCATATCACAGACCATGCAAAGATATTTCCAGAATCTTACTTAACATGAGCTAGTGAGACATGGCAGGAGGGAGATGAAGACAACACCAAGGATTTCTGAAACTGGAGATTGGATCATACCCCTTTCCCTTTGCCCAAAATTGGAAATAAAAACAAAAACAAAATTAGAAATTAGTAGCCAATAATTTGCTGTCTGTTTGTGATTTAAAAAAATCTACTTGAGACATAGACTCAATTAAGTTTGATGGTAGCACAAGCCATAGTGTTGGTTCAAATTTCCATAAACATTAAAACAAGAAAAACAAAAACTTGATGATCTTTGGTTCCAAAACTTGGGTCCTCATAAGAAGATATGAGAGAATAGCCTTGCCAACATAAGAACAGCCTTGCTGGAACAGGCCACAGCCCATCCAGTCCAGCATTCTGTCTCACACAGTGGCTCACGAAGAGCCTCGTGGCGCAGTGGTTAAATGCCTGTACTGCAGGTGAAACTGTGCTCACGACCTGGGGTTCAATCCCAGGTAGCAGGCTCAAGGTTTACTCAGCCTTCCATCCTTCCGAGGTCGGTAAAATGAGTACCCAGCTTGCTGGGGGGGGGGCAATGTGTAGCCTGCACACTGTAATTAAAAAATTGTAAACCGCCCAGAGACTACTTAAAGTGGTATGGGGCGGTATATAAGCAGAACACTTTGCTTCACCATTTGCTTCAGGGGATTCCCAAGCAGATGTCTTCACCTGCTTATGATTCCCCACAAATGGAACTCAGAGATGTCCTGCCTATCTCTCCAACCCAGAGGTTGCCCTTAGGCATCCATAATGATAGCCATTGATAGCTCTGTTCTTCGTGAACTTCTCTAATCCTTTCTTAAAGCTGTCAAGGCTGACAGTTCTTCTGCCACGCCCTGCCACTTCTTTGGGCAGGGAGTTACAGTGGGTTAAAAAGTACTTTGTTTGACATCTAGCACCCAAATGTTCATGGAGTGCTCCCTAGTCCCAGTGTTGTGTGATAGGGAAAGCAGTTTTTCCTTACCTACTTTGTCCACACTGTGTATGATTTTATAAACTTCAATCAGCTAACCTCTTAGGCACCATCGTTCGAGAGTGAAGAGGCCCAGCCGTTGTAGCCTCAGATGGTAAGGAAGGTGTTTCAGTCCTCTAATCAGTCTGGTTACCCTCCTCTGCACTTTTCCCATTTCCATAATACAGTAGTCCCCACCCTTTCACGGTTCACATACTGTGGTCCCACTATATTGCCCATCTCTATTGGTGTTACATTCACTACCTTCCAGTCATCAGGCACAATGCCTGATTCAAGGGAAAGATTATATATTTTGGCTAGGACCTCAGCAATTTCATCTTTAAGTTCCTTGAGAACTCCTGGATGGATGCCATCTGCTCCTGGTGATTTGTTAGCATTTAGTTTAACAAGACATGCAAGAACCTCTTCCCTGGTTATTTCTAATCAGCTTAATTCTTTGGTTTCCCTCCCTATGAAGACAGGCTATGTTTTTGGGGCATGTGGTCTCTGTCCTCTTCAGTAAACACTGAAGCAAATAATTCATTGAGTCTATCAGCAATCTCTGTTTCTTCTTTAGTAATCCCTTGCCTTCCATTATCATCTAGTGGTCCAATCCTAGTTGGGTTCTTA
>JAHTLZ010000010.1:66229299-66257149 GCA_023846285.1 Phrynocephalus versicolor
GAGAGAGAGAGAGAGAGAGAGAGAGAGAGAGAGAGAGAGAGAAACTTACAGGACTGTTTTTCCCCATCTGAATTCGGTACTGTGTAATGAAACGAGGCTTCCCAGTGACATCTGCTGACAGTAATATTGCATTGAAACTCCAAAAAACGAGGAAAGGAATCAGTACAGGGCCTAAAGTCCAAGGAAAGAACATGTAAGGAGAATGTATGTGTGAGAGAGCAGTGACAAAACAGTACCAGATCACACTGGATGGCTGCACAGGGTTCTTGTTGCTTTTCTGACTCTACATAAAGCCTGGCATTCTTCAGTGTTTTCATAAACGAAATTTGGGGCTAAAGTTTGAGCTTAGTTTGAGGGAGTTACCAAGCTATACAGTCTAAAAGTGTGCAAATGTCTATTTTTGAATGCCAGTTCTTTGCTGCCTTAAGGAATACTGGGTTCTGGAATCCAAGAACACAACCCTGGGCATCTCTAATTCAAAACAGAATCAAATGGCCTGGAAGGGGCATTTCTCAAAGAAATGACGCCCCAAATAGTGGGATACACTGGGTAAACATCCAAATGATATTTTAGAGCTCCAATGAGTTTGAGTTATTAACCCTTTATTCCCCCCCCCCAAACCCTCTGGAATGGAACACAATGGCAACTTCCAAGTAGGATAAGCCAAGCAAATTCAAAAACCACACGTGGCTTGATCAACATGCTACAAATCATCTACATGGGTAAGATCTATAGGGATAATATACTCCGCCATTCTGTACAGAATATCACTATTGTGAAAAATACGTAGGAATGGTGATTTCCAAATAGGACAGCCCAACCAAATTCACCAGCTCCATCCAGCTGGAGGGGGACAGATAGAAACAGCCACAAAACATCTCTAGGAACAATATCCCATGACCCTAGGCGGACAATCGATACTGCAAACAAAAGCCTGGAACAGTGACCTTTGAAATGCTCTTGTCCCATCAGACCAGAAGGGCGACATACAGCCAGCCACAAAGCCTTGGGGGACCACATTCCAAGGACCTATTCAGAGAGAGAAAATCAATATTGCACAAAGCAGCCCAGAACAATGACATTCACTTTTGTCATCAGATAAGAGGTGAGAATATCTTCAGGAACAACATTCCTGTATCCATTCCGGGCTGGAAACCAACATTGTGCAAGACGAGATTCACACCTGTCAACGGATTAGATGGGACGAAGGCAGCAAGCCACAAAATTTCCAAAGAGGCCAGCCCAACCAAGCGAGATGCGCCTGGTGCCCACTTTGATGACCATTCCGGCGCCAGGTAGAAACATTCCTGTTCTAGAAGTTTTTTAAGTGATTATTGTGGGTCCTGATGGCGATTATAGTGTAGTATTTTAATATATTGTATTTATTGTATTTAACGGTTTTATTGTTTTAATTTTATTGCAATTTGATGTTTTAATTGTCTGAATTGTTTATTTTGATTGTGAGCCGCACAGAGACCTTTGGGTAGTGGGCAGCATACAAGCTAAATAAATAAATAAATAAATAAATAAATAAATAAATAAATAAATAAAAACCCCAGAAACCAAATTCTGGGCCCAAGTTCATTGTTTTGGAAAATGGTACATGAACAGCGGTTCCTAGGTTGATGAAAACAACAAATTCATCAGTCACTTATGAGTAGGCAAGTGCAAAACATTAAACCACTAACCTTCGACAGGAAGCACCATCTATCCACACAGTAACACAAATTATGCCTTATGCTTTGCCCACTGGTAAGACTGTTAAATATTAGTGTGTTTGGTTTAATCAAGGAACCAATTAAATGTAACTAGGTCAACAGTTATAATAAACAGAATAATAACCATCTGCAAGCTGATGTGACTAAAAGGGATGGATGTTACAGCTCTCAAACTTCCCAGGCACTGTATTCCAGTACACACTGTGTCCCAAACTCTATGTTCTAGAAAAGAGCTTGGAGCAGTAAACCTCTGTGCAGGAAAAGCATACAAGACTCAGAAGCAGTTAATAAACATATTATGGGACATCCAAAGGTACCACATTCTGGTATCTTTTCTTGGCCAAAGTCCTACATGCTAGAAAGCACCTGGAATTGTAGCTTTTTAATGGACCATATCTAAAGAATCCAATCTCTTCAGAGTGCATGGAGCCTGTTTAAAACAACAATAATAGAGGCCCAGCACAAGTGCATACCACAAAGAAAGAAGAGCTCATTTAAGTCCAAGAGGGCACCGGCATGGTTAACGAGTGGAGTTAGAGAGGCTCTAAAGCACAAGGAGAGGTCCTTCTGTAAATGGAAATCCTCCCCAAATGAGGATAATAAAAAGGAACACAAACTCTGGCAAAAGAAATGTAAGAAGATGATAAGGGAGGCAAAGAAAGACTTTGAGGAACTAATGGCTAGCAATATAAAGGGTAATAATAAAAGCTTCTTTAAATATGTTAGAAGTAGAAAACCTGCCAGAGAACCAGTTGGCCCTCTGGATGGTGAGGGAGGAAAAGGGGAGGTTAAGGAAGACTTGGACATTGCAGAGAAATTGAATGAGTTCTTTGCGTCTGTCTTCACGACAGAGGACCTTGAGCGGATTCCGCTGCCTCAGCCGCCCCTCTTGACTAAAGAATTAAATCAAATACAGGTTAAAAGAGAGGAGGTTTTAGGACTAATTGATAAACTGAGGATTAACAAGTCACCGGGCCCAGATGGCATCCACCCAAGGGTTATTAGGGAACTGAGAAATGAAATTGCAGATCTCTTAACGGTTATATGCAACTTGTCTCTTAAAACGGCCACAGTGCCGGGGGACTGGAGGATAGCAGATGTCACACCAATTTTTAAAAAAGGAAGGAGGGGGGATCCGGGAAACTACAGGCCGGTTAGCCTTACATCTGTCCCAGGGAAGATGGTGGAAAGCCTCATCCAACAGAAAATCTTAAAACACATAAAAGAACAAACCTTGCTGAGAGAAAATCAGCATGGCTTCTGTAAGGGTAAATCTTGTCTGACAAACCTCTTAGAATTTTTTGAAAAGGTCAACAGGCACGTGGATTTGGGTGAACCGGTTGATATAGTCTATCTGGATTTTCAAAAAGCTTTTGACACAGTCCCTCACCAAAGGCTGCTGAGAAAATTGCACAGTCAGGGGATAAGAGGGCAGGTCCTCTTATGGATTGAGAACTGGTTGAAATCCCGGAAACAAAGAGTAGGTGTCAATGGGAAATTTTCGCAATGGAGAGAAGTGAAAAGCGGTGTGCCCCAGGGCTCGGTCCTGGGACCGGTGCTTTTCAATCTGTTCATAAATGACCTGGAGACAGGGATAAACAGTGAGGTGGCCAAGTTTGCAGATGACACAAAACTTTTCTGTGTGGTAAATACCAGAGAAGATTGTGAAGAGCTCCAGAAGGATCTCTCCAAACTTGGGGAGTGGGCTGAGAAATGGCAAATGCGTTTTAATGTAACCAAATGTAAAGTAATGCATATTGGGGCAAAAAACCCAAACTTCGTTTATCAACTCATGGGCTCTGAGTTATCCGTGACGGATCAGGAAAGAGATCTTGGTGTGTTGGTGGACAGCTCCATGAAGGTGTCTCCCCAATGTGTGGCAGCCGTGAAGAAGGCCAATTCCATGCTAGGGATTATCAAAAAGGGGATTGAAAATAAAACAGCCAACATTATAATGCCATTATACAAAACAATAGTAAGGCCCCACCTGGAGTATTGTGTACAATTCTGGTCACCGCATCTCAAGAAAGACATAGTGGAACTGGAAAAGGTGCAGAAGAGAGCGACTAAAATGATTACCGGGCTGGAGCACCTCCCTTATGAAGAAAGGCTAAAACATTTGGGCCTCTTTAGTCTGGAAAAAAGGCGCTTGAGGGGGGATATGATTGAGACGTACAAAATAATGCAGGGTATGAGTAAAGTGGATAGAGGGAAGCTCTTCTCTCTCTCCCAAAATAGCAGAACTAGGGGACATACACTCAAATTGAGGGCTGGGAGAGTAAGAACAGACAAAAGAAAATATTTTTTCACCCAGCGCGTTGTAAGTCTATGGAACTCCCTGCCACAGGATGTGGTGATGGCATCTGGCCTGGATGCCTTCAAAAGGGGATTGGACAGATTCCTGGAGGAAAAGTCCATCACAGGTTACAAACCATGATGGAGATGTGGAGTCTCCAGGCTTTAAACCGGGTTACTTCAAGGGCCAGATGCAGGGGAGTGGTATCAGGAGACAGATATCTAGTCTCATGCACTCCCAAACGCACCTGGTGGGGCCGCTGTGAGATACAGGAAGCTGGACTAGATGGGCCTTTGGCCTGATCCAGCATGGCTCTTCTTATGTTCTTATGTTCTTATGTACCATGTAAGTAGACACAAATAATCCACAAGAATAATATATTATTTTGGGGTGGGGGTGGGGGGCTAAAAATCTGTTTTCTGATTAGTGTCTCAAAATATAAATTTATAGAGAGGCTATGTTTACCTTAGAGACACAAGTGAATGATACAATGCAAGAAATGAAGAGAACACCCACAGGTAGTTTAGTTCAAAAACCTGTTTCTCACAATACTGATTTCCTGCCTGGAACACGTACTAGAATGGGGATCCCAGAAACATTTTGTGGCTGGTTGCACCAGTCCTCCCTAGCTGAATGATCCAGATACCTTTTTTGGACTCATCTACTTGGAAGTCACCATTCCAGACTGTCTTTTGCAATACTGATTATTTTCCCCAATATTACAGAGCACAGAGAGAACTCCTAGTTCTTTGAGCTCTGAAGATGCCGGCCACAGAGTCTGGCAAAACGCCAGGAAGAAAAACTTCCAGAATGGCCAAACAGCCCGAAAAACTCACAGCAGCTATCAGATCCCAGCTGTGAAAGCCTTCGAGAATATATTGGTAGGATATTTGTCCAGCATCAATTTTTATTAAGAGGTCTCCATTCTGGCCTGTTCCAAACCATTTCAGTACATCTTTTCCTAGTCTCCAAATTTAGTTCAATATATACAATAGATGTGTTTTAACATACAAAACTGAGTCTCACAGAAGCACTTTTGGCATGAGTTGGGAAAGCTGGCCAGGAAAGAGGCTGCTGTTCACCCAGCGGACAACAGCCAGGCAAATGGGCAAAACCCATGGTAGAGATGATTAAGAAAGGGATTGCCCACCCTATTCATCCTTTGCAGGACTTTCAATAAATATCTATTAAAACTAGAGCTTGGAGAAGTTGTCCTGTGGGACAGAGCACCCACCATTCTCCCAAAAAGGATGATGTGACCATGCTCTCTTGGGGGATTCTTAGAGTTTTGTCCCGAAATGTAATTCTCCCATGCTCCCATCAAACTGTTTGAAGTAAAGCAGATGGTGTTTATAAATACTAATGCATGAGTTCCCGCTCACAGTCTTGTCCTCTTTATCATCACAATGAAGTTCTGTATATGTGTGGTTTGGCACAGCGGCATAGCAAGGTTTTGGGATGCCTGGGGCCAAAGTTGTTTCCCCCCCCTCCGGCCCTCCCCAACTCCATCCCATCCACCCAGCAATCCTGGGGGGGCATGCGTGGGGTGCATGGGCGCATGGACATGCACGTGTGTGTGCATGCGCCTTACCTTTCCTGCACATGGCTATGAAGAGTTGGAGGAGGAGAAGGAGGAGGAGAGTTGAAACCAGACTTCATCCTTTCAGATTTGACTTCCCACTCAAACCAACTCACCTAAAAAGAAAATAGCCCACTCGCTTCCTCCGAGGAAGTGATACAGATTCTCCCACTGTGTTTGCCAGAAGAAGCCGGAGGCTCCCCAAAATCTTTGCAGGTGCCTGTAAAGCAAAGCAGCGCCTAGTCACAGGTGGGATTGCATGTCCCATGGAGGAGACTCCCTTGCCCAAAGCACTGCTTTCCAAGGAGCTGCTGGGAGCTTACCCTGTGAGCGAATTCCCAAAAGCGACAAAGACGAGCAGGCCGGAGCCCAGGACACAGGCTGTTGCTTTCATTGAATCCCAGAACTGTGGCACCTGAGAACAACAAGAACATCTCTCAGTCAAGATAGCCATGACAGAAAGAAGCCACAGAGCCACAAGGCATATAAGGATGTAACAAAACAAACAAAAGCACCCAGGAAAATCCCATGCCAAAAAATGTATACTTGTTGAAAACTGACTTAACAGAACACAACATTGAAAACAGGAAGCACTGTAAACACTTTCTTCCCAGTGTCATCAGGAGCCTTTAAAGTGGCAGTCTGGACTAAGGCTCCCACTTTTTCATTTGTTCCTAAATAATACTAATAGCACACTGTTAAGCCCACTCTGAGTTCTGGTAACCCTTTGTAGAGTTTTCTAGGTAGAGAACATTCTGAAGGGGCTTATCATTCCCTTCTCTTAGACTGTGCAGTTTGTCATTACTCCACAGGCTGTTTTTTTCTACCTAGGTGGCACGGTGGAGAATCAAACTCTTAACTTCTGGATCTGCCACCACATAGATAGACCACAGATTCTATCCAGCCAGTCCATTTCTTCCTAGAAGATGATAATTTAAAGAAGGATTTGAAAATATTAGCCAAGTCCTTGGGGCGGGGGTGGCATGTGTTCTTTGAAAGAGTGCTATCCTTTAAGGTATTCTATTTATGTGCTTATATTAGTTGTGCAGCCTGTGGGCAGCTCATAAAGACAGCATAATCACACACAATGGGTATTTGTACACGACCTCTAAACTCAGCCGCAAATGGCTGTCAGCTCCAGAGCTTACAATTGTTTCCCCACCAGCTCCGGAGTTTGCAGGAAATTAAGTGCGACCACGCCCACCTAAGCGCGTCCCAGCACACTTTTCATGTACCTGCTCTTGGAGGGTGAAAATCCCCAGGTCCGGATTTAATCTGGTGAGTGTCGGGCTCTCCTCGCTTCTGTTTGGTTGTTTTTTGCCTCCCACCCCTTTAAGAGAAGGGGCGGGAGGCAAAAACAAATGAACAGAAGAGAATTTTTTCCTCTCTTTTTTTCTCCCCTCCCCTCACGCAGACAGGAGCAAGGAAGTGCGGAGGGGTGGGGACGCAGGAAGAGTAACGAATCCCCAAGATCTCTGGTCCGAATTTAAGTTGCCAGCGGATCTTAGGGGTTGTGTGAAAAGGCTCAATGTTAAATATATCTTTACAGAAGAAACTAATTGCAACACTAACATGTTCATCAGACGCTTCACATCAAGTTTCACAATACTGCATAATTAAACATATTCAGTGGCTCAAATCCAGGAATAAGACATGGCTTCAGCAGTGCCCTTGACTCGATGGAACTTGTATAGGCGTTGACTCACCAAATCCCAGCGAGTCAAAGGGCCTATTCTTATCGCAGCTAATCCAGCCAGTGACTTAAATCTAGGCAAGGTCAAGTAGATTCACTGATGCCTATCGGTATTTACTAACATAGGTCCCACTGATTTCAGTTGTCTTACTTAAAGCCAAATTAATGCTGCAGTCCCATAATATACCTATTCAGAAGTCCCTCTGAGTTAAATACTCAGCAAAGTGAGCGGCCCAAGTCCAGATCTAATACATTATATAAACGACAGGATACAAACCCAGCTTTTAAGATCACAGACTTTAGCAGGGGAACGCCTGGGAGAATGAAAAGGATTTTCACGATGCCAAGACCATAAAGAAGATGCCAGCTGAGCTTCCCTGGCGAGAACAAGCCGAGAGGATCTCACTGAAAAGTTGTTTTCCCTCTGGTAGCTGACACACACGCATTGATCTCCGTGAACGGAAGATGGGAGGAAACAGCTCTTTTACTGCTCTTCCTTGACAAAATCACCAGGGGAACTGGGACAAATCTTTCCCTTCAAAGCTTGCCTTTGTAATTAACTATCAAGACAAATTACAGTTGCTATGTAGCCCTGTAGGAGTATGACAAGACTTTTTTTAAAGGAGTTTTCTCTGCTCATTTGCTGTCACTCACCTCCTCTTCAGATACAGGAAGATCAAAGACATTATCATTTTATGAAAGTCAAATATTTTTCAGTAATCATTTGCCCCCAGACACTGACTATGGCCTGTCAGGTGCTACTGGACTACAACTCCACTGATCGCTCACCATGGATTGTGCTGAATAGTGTTACTGAGAATTCCCGTCCAACAACATCTGGAAAGCCACAGCTTCCTTACCCTGCCTGATCAGGGGTGAAGAAACATTAGCCTCCAATATATTTTTTAACCCACTAGCCTGAAGCTCTAGACAGCATGCCAACAACAAAGAGTTCTAGTGGTAATTACTGAAACATCTGGATGCCAAAAGTTCCCCATCCCTGTTCTGGATAAACATATAAGGTGGTGGTGGTGGTGGTGGTGGTGGTGGTGGTGGTGGTGGTGGTGAGGAGGAGGAGGAGGAGGAGGAGGGCTCAGCAGAGAAGGGAGAGCCCAGGTGTGGGCTGTTCCCTCCCATGCCCAAGTAGTTTGGAGTGGACACAATGTGTGTGTTCCTGTCCACAATGAGAGGGATGGAGACAGAGGAGAGGAAAGGCAGGAAGTTTGAAGAGAGAGGGGGGGGAGGAGAACCAATAGCAGAAGGGCTTTTGATAATGGAGGAAGGTGAGTGGTGGGAGGAGGCTATATAAGGCAGTGGAGCAGAAGGAAGGGCAGTTGGAATGTGAGTGGAATTGAGGGAGGTGGGACCTATCAAGTGGACAGTGTATGTGTACCTGCAAGGGAAGGGTTTCTTGAGAAAAGACGGCAGATGGGATTGCACGAAGCATCTGAGAAGGAAACCAGAACCAAAATGAGCGAGATGTCCCTGACACAGGATGATCATCAATACTGGAGGGACTGGTCCCCTGAGGAGACCAACCAACCGAGAGTGATATGGGAAGCACTCTTGTTAAGCCCCCAGAAGTTGGACTGAAACATTAATAGTGAAAGACGTTGCTGAGCCCACAGAGGTAATTGCGCACAAACCTCATGAGAAATTTAATAAACCATTGTTTTCACCACTTGTTACCTGTCTTGTGTGGGTCAATGTGTGAGGAACCACCCACCTCAGGTGAAATTAGAACCCCTTTAAACTGTTGTGTGCATGTGTTGTGTTGTTTTTAATAAGTTAAAAATTCAAAAAATAAAAATAAAAATAATGTAGGTAGAGCAGACCACATCTAAAATTTGTAAGGCAGCAGTTAAAACAGCAATGGTTTTCCACTCTTAAGTTGAATTGCTCATAAGTGGACCCACTTGTAAGTAGAGGTACATTAATTAATAATCATGTGCTCTTAAGTCAATTCCAACTTGTGGCAACCCATTCCATGTTTTTCTAGGTATACTCCGGAGTACTTTACCACCACCCCTTTTTTTTGTGCACTCTGGGACAATGCAGCTAGCCCAAGGCTACACAAATGGCCTTTTCTCCCAAGAGACACAGTAGAGAATCAAACTCCCAGCCTCTGGCTCTGCATCCAGATATTTTACATGCCAAGTTAGCTGATCATTTACATTACTGGATAGTACAAATATATAGCAGGCTTGAGGGCCTCACATCCTTTTTTGCTTCCTAGTAAGCATGGCCTCCCATGGTCCAGATTCGGAGCAGGGTCACCACACTTATTAAGGCCTTTCCTGTATTAGCCTGTTTCAGTTCACTGTTAAAACAGAAAAGGAAAAGGAAAAAGAGAGAAAATAAAGGACAAATGTTGTGGCATCTTAAAAACTATTAGATTGGTTTCAGCTTAAGCTTCTGTGACTCAAATCCTCCAACTTATGGAGTGTTCATATTCTGTTTGTTGCAACATCCACTTGTACATAATTAGTAAAGATGCCCCATTCTTCATTTTATGAGGCCACCATGAGTTTTAAAGTGCTGCCCAGCCCACTGTTTATTCTTCCCTTAACAATACAATGGGCAAAATGCTGTGTTTGTGATTGTGTGTGTATTTTCTTGTCATTTTAGGATTTTATAAATCCTTCTTGTCACAAGGATTTCAAAAAGAGTGCATGGCATTTGACAAAATCTTATTAATAATGACAGAAGAAAACAACATGGTTTCAAAGGACCAAAGGAAGGCATAGATGTGTCAAGACTGCTTCAAGCGGGAGACTGTATCTGAAACCATTCAATCTTTTACACATCTCTTGGATTTGTAGTTTGTTGAGTGTAAAGGAATTGAGAAGAAATGGGCTGCATGAAACTATAAAGTGAGGGCAATATGGTTTAACATGGGAAAGCGGGTGAGTAACTATGGTAAGTGGAATTTTTTGTGCCTCGCCTTCCTCAAGAAAAGAGACGGCTAGGAAGAAGGTTTCCAGGACCCATTTCAAAGGAACTAATATTGCCTTCTTATCCTGAGGGACATGGAATTTCCAAGTATTCTTTGATGAATGGAGTTTGTTTTCTCCTGCTTGAGAGCCCCACTAAGAAAACAATGTATTATCCTGCATATGAAAGGGAATACAAGCAATTGAGGTGATGTGACATCAAATTTATTGTAAAATATATAGAAGGCCTGAGAGAAAGTTTAGTATCCTGAGATGAAGGAAAAACTTCATCTCCTTGCGCTGGCTTCTTAGTCCCAAGGAAGCAGGTTTGCAGTAGTGGATTTTTATGTGACATGTAGGATACCGAGGTTAATTAGTTTTTTTGTTATTTTCCTAAGTGTGTACCTTCTTTGAACCAGTCCAGGCTGATTTGCAATTTTGCTGCAATCTTGTTCTATTTTACAAGGACGCTGTTAAGTAACGTTCACCTTTTTTATTCTTTTGTAGCAATTTTATTCTTTTTGGTTTGTTTTTCTTTCATTTTAATAAAATACATAAAATCCTATCCAGGTGTTAGTTGGGTTTTAAGTGCAGAGAAAACCCTTGCACCAATTTCTATTGTCTTATAGCCTTGCTATGCTACTGGGTAACTGAGACAAGGAGACCATTACTGGGAGGTAGCGGCAGTGATTCTGAGTGCACTGTTGAATGATATTTCCCAAAAGGGACAGCAACAGAAAGGAGGTTGTGTGCTAGGGAGTAAAGAAAAATGGTCTGGAGTGTGCTTGATAGGTTCTATCATCACGTGTCTTCCATAGGTTTCCCCATCTCAAGGTGGAAATGAGTAGAGGAATAGAAAACCTGTCTGGGAAGTGGCTTAGAACAGGGCTGTCCAACTTTGAACAGGCCGAGGTCTACTTTTTCTGGACAAAAGTGCCTGAGGGCTACTACACTAAATGTCTACTTATGAATTTTATCTTTTCTGAGCATATGCTCATAAGTAAAAAACATAAGTAAGTAGAGCAGCGGTTTCTCATAGGAACGCATTGAAAAATCAATTAATCCTTTCTGGAGGGAACATATTTCATTGCACTCCTATGGTAAGGCTGACCGTGCTCATGCTTCCCTTATACCCGCTCGAGCCAGTGTGGACGGGTGCAAGGGAGGCGTATGCATGCTTGCGCAGATCGTCCCTTCCACTTGCCCAGACTGCTGGAAGACTTTTTTTTTTAAAAAAGGTGCACTTTCCCTCCCAACCCGCCTGAGGCCTGACTTGCCTCTACTTCTACTCCTGTTTCCCCCCTTTTCCCTTCCAGCCCCCTTGCTGCCACTGGTGTGTGTGTGTGTGTGTGTGTGTGTGTGTGTGTGTGCGCGCGCACGTGTGTCTGGGGGGGCGGTGGCTCGTGAGCGGGCAAGTCTCCGCCTCCCGGGCGCTGCTCATGGGCATCCGCCCAGGTGAAGGTGGAGGTGGAGGTGGCCACCCGCCCGCCCGCCCATTTGTTTGAATTTGGCAGCTTCCCTGGCGGCATGGTGTGTGCATACGTGTGTATGGGTGTGTGGGTGTGTGTGTGTGTATCGAGGAGGGAGAGGAGGCTGAAGGTGGCTCTGGGGGCTGCAGGGCTCTCAGAGAGAGTGGCGGGAATACTTGTGAGGCTGCCGGGCTTCTAAGGCGGAAGCTGTTTTCAGCTGGCGAAGGGCGATGCCAATCGTGCAGGGCAGAAGCTTTAAGTGGCGAAACTTAGGAGATGCTGGAAACAACATCCCTTGGCTGACATGGACGGCTCAGGTGTGGGCGTGTGGAACCCCTGATCTGAAGCAGAATCTGCCTCTTCCGTTGCAATGAATCAGTGCAGCTTCGGTCCTGTTTTTTTTTTAATGAAGCAGACTATATTATTTGTAACTAGTCCACATGGTTACATTTCCTGTTGGTTCTTTCAAGATACAAGTCACAAGTACACCATTGGAGCACCTGTTATGTTTCATACATAGAGGGAGAGATTCATAATATAACCTACCTGCAAATACACAATGGCAATATCTTCAGCTTCAACACCTTTTGGTGTCTGTTTTTGGCCCATCTGCAATGAATGCTTCAGAACCACCAGAACTTTTAGAGGTAATTATTGGATCGAATGAGAAACCTAAACCAATAACTATAATCTATAAATACTTAATAGATTTTTATAAAATAGATATTCAAGAACTTAAAGATGTTTGGAATAGGGAATTGGAAAATGAAATACAAATTAAACAATGGAAAGTTGTATTGGAATCTATAAAAGATGTTTCCTTGTATTTGAAATTGAGACTAATCCAACAAAAAATAATATTCAGAATATATTGGACCCCACAACGACTGTTTAGAAAGAAATTGATAAATTCAGACAGATGCTGGAGATGCAATAGTATAAATGCTTCCTTAATACATATGCTTTGGAAATGTCCAGTAATACACTTATTGTGGGTGGAAGTTCTTGCCTATATTAATAAAGTTTTGGGGAAATCTCTGTTATTTGAGGATAATCATGTTATCTTAAACTATATCCCCACTGTATGGGGTCTAACTAAAGGTCAACAAAACTGGATTTTGAGAGCTCTCATGGTGGCAAAAAGACATATTAAAGGCCTGGAAGGATAACCATCCTCCACCCTTCACACAATGGTCAGAAGATCTGCGACAACTAGCCTCATTTGAACGAATATCATATAGAAAGCAACTATGAGAGGATATCTACATAAATATATGGAAGCCCTTTATTGACTCATTGTAAATATATAAGGCACTTTATAATGGATGGATTATATGATCTTATGATGTATTGACCTTTGCTTTTTGTCTGCTTGTTTTTGTGTCTTTAAATGTTTTTCTTTAATGTAGTCTATGTTATAGTATTATGTTAAATTTTCAAAAAGTCAAAAATAAAAAGTATATATGGTGTGGACGTGGACTTCTAGCCAACTTCTTTTGTGAGTTTTGGCGTTTTGTGTGTAAAGTATGCGATCTATGGGACCCTAGAACAAATCATCTGAGTTTCCATTATTTCTTATGAGGAAATTTGCTTTGATATACAAATGTTTTGGTTTACAAGCATGTTTCCAGAATGGATTATGCTTGTAAACCAAGGTATTACTGTAATTGCTAGGGTTGCCATTAGCTAGGAATAACTTGATGACACATAATATCAACAACGGTGGCAACACTTACATTCATTGTGTGTGTAGGTTTGTGAATTTTTTGCTTGGGGCTCTGGCTTAATCACCCAGGTTTAGTAGCTTGTTGCAATGAGCGTGGAAAGATATTCACATGTACTGAGCTGATGTCAAGGCTATTTAGTCAGCCATCCTAGAAAGCAAAGATCTTAGAATCATAGGGTATGAGAGCACTTTTGCAAACATAAAGCTTGAACGCCTTATTAATGCACATCATTTATTATGGCAGGAGTTACAAATACACTTACATCAATTCACAACAAGGGATAACTTGCACCACAGTATTGTAAGCAGCACCAAGACGCTCTGCTTTTACAAGAGGCAGAAAGCAATAATTAAAGATTAAAGCAAGGTTATGGTGTTACCTTTGTGTTCATATTCTTAGCTAGAAGAAATTTTTCTTACACACCTGCAGAGAAAAGCAATAAACTTGTCAGAGCGCCTCCATCCAATGACACCTGCCATTAATACCTGATCCTCCCAAGCTAGGCGTTTCAGGCAGCTAACACCACGAGAGGCCTGAAAGGGAAAAAAACAAGAAACAGGGCCTTCTCTGCTATCGCCCCACACCTGTGGAATGATCTTCCACCTGATATATGCCTGGTCCCCTCTTTGGCTGCCTTTAAAAGATCACCCCAGCATTCCTGCCAAGAAAACTCAATGGACATGGGGTCACAAAGAGTCGGTCATGACTGTAATGACACAACAACAACAACAACAGATCACTTAAAACCTGGATGCTTAAGCAAGGCATTCCCTCAGCATGCAACATAGCTCCAGTTTTCGCCCACTGGAGTAACATCTATTAAATAATACCCTTCATTTTAGTTTGCCCACCCGTAACAATAATAGCAATAATTTTAATCTCTATGTGAATTTAAGTGTTATGACGATTGTTTATGTAGCATGTTGATTTTTTATTTTTATTTTTATTTCATTGTAATAGACCTTTGGGATTACATCTTGCGTTTCATTAACATTTTGTTAGCTTTGTAATTTTTGTATTTGATAATTTGTTATCAAATTATCATGGCTGCCAGATGGGCGGTATATTTGTAATTTTTGTATTTGATAATTTGTTGTCAACCGCCCAGAGTGGCCATGGCTGCTAGATGGGTGGTATAAAAGTCTAATAAATAAATAACAAATAAACTATTAAGGAGGCAGGAAAGGCAGAGTCAGACTGTGGATCTGAAATTATAACATCTCAGTTCATAATTTGAAGAGTAATACTGTATGGCTTACATTCAGTGAGGCCCTTGTGTTGGAGAAATTTGCTGGGCATAATATTGCTTTAGGCCCACTGTGCATCCTCCATATTTGTTCAGAACACCTGAAAAGCCCTTCAAATACAATTGAGAATGAATGTTAGAAGAGGCTACAGAGAGGAGAGAAGAGGAGTGGGGAAAAGTTCTGTCATACTCTTGGATGGACACAGGATGGGCACAAGATTTATTTTGCATGCAGTCCACTTGATCAGATGTACGGAGTCTTCTGTGAAATATTATACATGTAAGGGAGATTGTAGAAGCTATTTTTAATATGCACACTGAGTGCACTACCACACACATCACTGTGCTTTTAAGTATATGAGAGACTTCTGGTACAATGGCCCACACTTATTTCCATTTCTCAGTGCACACACGCCAATAGGATTCTATCCAGCAGTCTGAGAATTAGTTCACCTGATCTTTTATGTGGACACTAAGCTTGGCAAGCATGACAGAACTAACAGCAAGGAAATCTGCAACCTAACCGGTTCCACAAAAGGACAAGAACAATAGCCTTCTGAAAGCAGAATGAAGGCACAGAGAATTGTTAATATTGTTCTTCACGTCTGAACTTTGCACTCTTCCTTAATGATTTAGACTTTTCTAAGCTGAAGGGCCAACTTCCTGCAATCGTGTAGAAGAAAAAGAAACCTACAATAACAATAAAGGGAAAACAGATCAGATGAGACAGTTTTTGGTAGATGCTAAGTTAGATACATACCTAAGTCTGTAATTAAATTGCTTCCATTCAGTTAAATTACATGTTTTATTTCCTTTTATTCATGATATTATCCTCCATCTTTAATATATGTAGTGTTATACCCCACGTTAACAGCCTCTCTGACAATAGCTCTGAAAACTGTGAGGGAACAGGGCATTCATTTCACTTGCATACTGTATAGCTTTCCAGCCTAGCAGCCCTTGACACGCTACCTTTTCTTTTTTGCTTGCTTAAGCCCTTGTACTTTGGTTAATCCCGTTGGTACTAGAGAAGGGAAAAGAGGGCATCACTTTCTAATCATTATCGTTTTCTTATCTTATCAGTTCTGATCTACAGTTACCCTTTCGGGCGTTTTCCAGGCAGAGCATAAATAAGGAGTGGCTTGTCATTCGCTTCTCCTGGGGGTGCCCTGGGCCTGTGCACCTTCCTCAAGGCTGGCTCTACTCACAGAAGGCACAGTGGGGAATTCAGCTGCCACCATCTGTCTCCACAGCCAAATGTCTAAGTGACTGAGCTATCCAGCCAGCTGTATCAATGCCTAGGGTGTCATCATTTTTTTCTGATTAGAGGCTATGAACCATGGCCATGTATGACAAAGAACATGAGAACATAAGAAGAGCCATGCTGGATCAGGCCAAAGGCCCATCTAGTCCAGATTCCTCTATCTCACAGTGGCCCCACCAAATGTGTCCGGGGGCGCTTGAAACTAGATATCTGTCTCCTGATACCACTCCCCCCCTGTATCTGGTCCTTGAAGTACCCTGGTTTTAAGCCTGGCGATTAGACATCTCCATCATGGTTTGTAACCTGTGATGGACTTTTCCTCCAGGAATCTGTCCAATCCCCTTTTGAAGGCATCCAGGCCAGATACCATCACCACATCCTGTGGCAGGGAGTTCCACAGACTAACAACACGCTGGGTGAAAAAAATATTTTCTTTTGTCTGTTCTTACTCTCCCAGCCCTCAATTTGAGTGTATGGCCCCTAGTTCTGGTATTTTGTGAGAGGGAGAAGAGCGTCCCTCTATCCACTTTACTCATGCCCTGCGTTATTTTGTACGTCTCAATCATATCCCCCCTCAGGTGCCTTTTTTCCAGACAGTCAATTTAGAGGGAATTAAGTACTGCAATCTTCATTTTATGGCATGGCAAGTTTTTCTTATTGCTAACCTTATGGGACATCCCAAAGAAGAGTCTAAAAACCCTGGCAACTCTGGATCCCTTTCTTGCCAATCCCTTTCTGTATGTACATCATATGCATACAGCTGTTTTGATCACAGGGAGGAAGCACGCCTGCCACACTCAGCTCACGTGTCATCCGTGCATACTTGTGTATGTGCTCACAGTATATGCGCAGCAGTAGCTCCTTTTCCACAGCCCCAGAGAGAAACTTCCTCAACATCAGTAAATAAGTGCTAGTAGTTTTCCCTCCCAGCTGCTGAACAGATTGCAGTATAGAACAAACAAAGAGAGAGGTATGTTGGCCTTGGAAGCCTTATCAATGGAATCTCCCCCAGGGGAATGACAGTTATTCTCAGAGGTATTATTACACTCTCTGGTATTTCCTTGACTGTAGCCCCATGCTATCTTCTGGTCCTGAAACAGAGAGACAGGCAGACAGAGTGGGAAGCAGACAAATAGAAGGAAAACACAAAGCCCAGCTGTGTGTAGATTTTTCTCAGAAGTACAGTGGACCCCCGTATAACAAACAGTTTGTATAACATAAAATCTGTTCAACAAAAAAAAAAAAATTCCGGAGATAGGGGAGATTTGCTTGACAGAATTGTCTATGGGGTGAAGCCGTACAACATAATTAGGGATTACTCTGTCTTCTATGCATTCCTATGGGAAATTTGTATAAAAGGAAAATTTGCTTAACATAATTTGACTCAGTCTGGGAGGTCCTCTTCTGAGGGGACACATATAGAACAGGGCTATACATTGATGAGGCACATAATACTGTATACAGTTTACTCACCAGCACCGAGTTCACTATTATGTATTGCCAGGGAAGCATACATCGGACTTCAAACTGAGTTAAGATTCACTTTTGACAAACTTACAGTTCACATAATTTCAATAGAAGATCCTGGGGTCTCTCTCTTTTTAAATTGTGCAGCTACTTTTATCTACTTTTAACTGAGTAAATCAAGAGCAAAAGCAGTGCCATATTCTGGTACTTGCATTCAATTTCCTGATGGATCATTCCTTACTTACTTACGGCTGTGAAGAATTCAGTGTCCCCAGCAACGAGGGTCCCTTGAAAACACAGCACTTGCCGGCTCTCTTATCTGTTGCTGATACTTCTTCCAGCAAGTTTTATCACCAATTGCTGACAAAGGAGGAGGAGGAGGAGGAGGAGGAGGAGGAGGGTTTACAAGCCAGCAGGTGATTGGTTTTATTTCACAAACATCATGCATGCAGAAACAAGTATAGCAATTAATAATACAGTACTGGCATACATACCAATTAAGAATCGATTGTCCTGGGAGGGTGTAGGAAGACACAATTTAGACGTGATTCATTTTAAAGTTAACCAGCTCATTTTGACTTTAGAGGCATGAGGCATCCGATGAGCTACTGTAAACAACTCTGATTATTCTAGGCTTGCTTGGGGATTCTGCCTGCCTGCACAGAGCTCCAGTGTTTATTGCTATCCAACTCATATGTCCTTGATCAGAGGTCACCGTTGTGCCTGGATGTAACTGGCACGCTGCAATGTTTTATGACCTTTTAGCCCCTATGGCTGCTTGGCATATGTAAATCTTGCTTCTGAGGTGGCTTGAATGCATGGGTTACAGCAGAGATAGACACTTTCCAGGGGTTAGGGATTGGCATCTCTCGAACACACTCACCCTTGCCAAACTTAGTGCTCTTAAGGAGGGAAGGAGGGAAGAGAGGACACTGACTTACCAGGGTCCCATGTTGATGCTGGTGAACTGACAAGGATGGAGGGGATCCAGCAGTGGCAGCCGCCATGGGGGGCACCATCAGAAGAGAAGGAGTAAACCCCGGATGTGCTGCAAGGCCGGAAAGGAGGGACAGCATCCAGAAAGGAGGGACATTGGCCGGTGGATGTGACGTGGTGGAGTTTGCAACACGGTCGGTCCTCTGGCACACCATTAAAGGGCCATGCTGGGGCTGGAAGTCCCCAGTCTCGCTGAAAACGGCTTGCCCGACCCCCCCAACCTGTAATGGTTTTGTAGTTGTTTACATGTTACAACTTGTTGAGAGGCAATTTTGAAGGCATTGGAATGGATCCTGTAGTTGGTAGGCAGCAGGCGGTGCCCTGCAAAGCCTGGCTGGATCTGAACTGGTGGCTGTGGGGTTGGGTTGTGCTTTGCCCACCCAGATGGTGGGGCATATGGACCCCTCTTGCCCCCAGGAGGAGGACAGTGCCACCATGTAGCAGCTTACGTCCACATGGTGCCCAGAAGTTCATCCTTGGGAGTCTCTTAAGGAGACAGGTTACATCGTAGAACAGTGGGGTTCATCAGTGTTGGGATCCAAACTAATGCATGGCCATATTAACTGCACTGTAATTAGTTAATAAAGCTGTGGCCTGCCCCCCCCCCAAGAGTTTACGTGTGTGTGTGTGAGTTCTTTCTTCACAGACAGAGGAAAAGTCAGCTATAGACCATCAAGTGGTTTACCATTAAAGATATTGTATTGGTTGGTACACATACATGCAAGGTTGGGCAACGGCAGCCCTCTGGGTGTTTTCAGCCTGTAATACCCATGATCCCTCTTCAATATGCTGCCTGTTGTGCTGGGAGTTGAAGGCAAAAGCACAGCTAGAAGGGCACAATTGCCCAGGCTTGAAATACCGGATCACTGCTGGCCAGGACCCTGCTGCTGAGGACTGATGAGAGAGAAGCTTCTTTGTGTCTTTTGCTGCTGCTTCTGGAAAAGACATCCAGCAATTCCTCATTATTACCCATGTGGTACTGCAGACCAACTGAACGCTACACCACTTGTTCATATCGCAAGGCAAAGGAAGGGAGGGGGAAAATATGAAACACAGGGGCTTCACTCTCACCAAACGTTTGCTAGTGAAATAGCCAGGACTATTAGCACATCTCTGTGAGTCTATGAAGGTCATGCTCTGATGAACGAATTATGCTTGAAGGTGCCATATGACTCTTTGCTCTTTTACTCATTCTCAACAGACACAGAACAGCCAGCAGACGATAGGTCCAAATTTAGGTGCCTGCTTCCCCTTGTCTTTGCCATTGTTTCTACCTCTCCTTGACAGCTGCTGCGCCAAACACTTACCTTGTCTCACAAAGCTTAGGTTCATGAGGAAAAGTGGCCAATGTGATGGCCATCCCAGGGAGTGCCAAGAAAGATAATCATCCAAGCCAACAGGTCCCTTGAGATCTCTTTGGAAGAAAGGTGGAGTATATGTAACAGTCAAATAAAATAAAACTTGGAAACAGGTTTCCACTGTATACCATTGAAACACTGTTTTCTTCTAAACCACAGGGTCAAAACATGTTCCCAATATTCATTAGGTCAACTAAAAAGGCACATCATTTTCTGTACAAGCTGTCAAGACCTCCAGGTTCCTTATTCAAGCAAAGATATTTTGAGCAACAGATGAGGAAAATATGGGTGGTCAAAATGACCTGATGATTTAAGTCAGTCAAGTCAGTTGTCTACATATGTATTAAGATATTTATTGTTCCCAACAGACTTTTTAGAAAGAAACAACTGAGAAAGAAATCTGGGTATATGGAATTCCCCGACAACCAACTATTCTTCTGCCTCCACATCTTCCTGCAACATACAGAGGGTACCAGGTATCTTGCCACATATCTTGCCATGTTAAGTAATACTGGAAATAGTTTCATATTTTTTAGCCGCCCAGAGACCTTGTGGTAGTGGGGTGGCTAATTTTTTTTGGTAATTAAAAATAAATAAATAAATAAATAAATAAATAAATAAATAAATAAATAAATAAATAAACAAACAATATTTGGTGTTCTAATCTTTGCTACCACCTTTGATTCAAATTATTTTACCTGTTTTGTTTGTTTATATGGTTTTACTGTATTTGATTTTGCTTGTTCATTTGTCATTGTCCCATTGTATGGTTGCTTTCACTGTTTTGAACCACCCAGAGTGGCATTTTTGGCAGATCAGTGACATCTAAATTCAGTCAATCAGTCAGCAAGCAAGATGGGCATAGATCCTGATGATAGGCATGCTGGCCCTAGGCAGCAACCAGGAAAAAAGTTTATAAAGGGTAAACAAGTCAAGGGTAGATCAAGAAAACAAGTAACAACTAACCTTTTTGATTCAACAAGGTTTGGGCATTTCTCCCCATACACAACAGTAGTTGTTGATGATGCATCTTATGACATATCTTATAAAACGAGTGGTAATAAACTTGTCCATTTGTTGAATTATGGGTCAATGAGGCAGTTTCAGTTCATGGAAATATGACTTATCTCAGACCTATTACAACATCTGTAACCTGTATTTGAGTTAATTCTTTAGTCAAGAGGGGCAGTTTGGACAGTGTAATCTGCCCAAGGTCTTCTGTCGTGAAGACAGATGCAAAGAACTTAATTTAATTTCTCTGCAATTTCCAAGTCTTCCTTTACTTCCCCTTTTTTCTCCCTCACCATCCAGAGAGCCAACTGGTTCTCTGGCAGGTTTTCTACTTCTAACATATTTAATGAAGCTTTTATTATTTCCTTTTATATTGCTAGCCATACATTCCTCAAAGTCTTTCTTTGCATCTCTCATCATCTTCTTACATTTCTTTTGCCAGAGTTTGTGTTCCTTTTTATTTTCATCATTTGGGGAGGATTTCCATTTACAGAAAAGTCCATCACAAGTTACAAACCATGATGGAGATGTGTGATCTCCAGGCTTAAAACCAGGGTACTTCAAGGGCCAGATGCAGGGGCCTTGCTTATGTTTAAGGAAATGATTCACCCTACTTAAATTTGAGCAAACCAAACTAGAGTTTAATCCTTCAGTATACATATATAACATTTGTTTACCCATTTTTATGTTGAGTCCCTGTCCAACAGGTCTGAGCAAATCCACTAGCATCATATGGCTTAGGTGTACAACAGTGGACTTTGTAGTGTGTCAGTTGACTTCTATTGTGAGGTATATTAGAAACTAGATTTGTCTTCACCAACAATTACAGCAGCTCTGAGGGGGAATATATGTCATGGAGACATCTATGACTCCACAGTATGCCAACATCTTGGTTCACTTAAAACCTTGCTTTCTTAATTCCTGTCCCCAGAAGCCTGATGTACCCAAGATGTACCCAAGATACCCTTATTATCTCTTATTGACTTCATTATTCATGGAAATAAGGTACTAATGAAATCTGTTTATTTAAAATATTCTTACCCCACCTTTCTCCTTAAAATGCCCCAATTGAACAATTTTCAGTAGTTCAGACAGAATATATAGCACATACATAACATGACATGTGTCAGTGACCTTTAATGGCTACTGTTTGATCATCATAAGGCAGGACCTCAAGCCTTTCCTGCTACTGTGTAAATGTCTAATATATCTTATACTCCATGCTTCTGAAGAACTGGACTACAGTCCACCGAAGCTTATTCTGATTAAACTTTGTTTCTCTTAAAGGTGCCAGAGGGCCTTTTTTTGGATTTGCTGCAATGCACTAAGATGGCTACTTCCTTTTAAAAACACTATTTAATTTATTTATTATTACATTTTAAACCCACCCATCTGGCCAAAAGGCTATTCTGGGCAGCTAACAACAATCGAAGACAAAAACAGCATTAAAAAACTAACTACAACATAAAGAAAGTAAAAATAAACTGCACAATATAATCCAACAACATATCATATATAAAATAAACATAATTAAAACAACATTGGACATGTGAGACACATCAAAGAACACAGTTGCTGACAGATAGTTCAAGATTAGACAACTGCTATTATTTTACCTTGACTGGATAGACCTGCTTAAAATCCTTGTTTTCAATAGCCTTTTAAATGTTTCCAGGGAGGAGGCCTGTCTGGAGGGCAATATATCTGCTCTAGTAGCAATGCTATCTCTGTATCTTAAGAGATACAATAAGCTGATGTTAGGTCAAGTAGAAAAAGCCTTCACATTTCTTTTCCTAATATGAGGACTAGAAGAGAAGCTCACTTTTTTTACTTGGTAGGTGTATTCCCTCCTCCCCTTCAAAAATGGAAATGAAGAAGCAATTACCAACACAGGTCCCAGCTGGTTCCAGTTTGGGGAGGGGGAGTTCCCAGGACAATGGAAGGACAGGAAACATCTGGGTTATCTCTGGCTTGGGAGCATCTTCTTTTGTCCTGAATTTACATATTTGACGACCATGTCTGGCAGCCCTGGAACCTCCCATTGATATTTCCAGACCCCTTTATTGACATTTTGATTATCTGGATAAGTGGACAATGCCACCCTTTTCTGTCCCATTGTCCCCAACCCTTGGGGGCTCATCAAACACCTCAATGGCAAACATCAGCCTAGCCACACCTGGATTACAGGACGAAGATGGGGTAGTGTTACCAGGCCCAGTAACCGCCCTGAAGGACACCTTGGACTATCCTAGTTGGTGGCCATCATGAAGAGCTCCACTCACCTGTCCCAAGAGGGAGGGGAGAGGGTATAAAACATGTGGACACCTGGTTTTCGGCGTGGATAATCTCTGCCTTGTGGTTGTTTGCCAGTGTCGTATTTATTGAGCTCAATAAATTGGCAATTAACTGGGACTCTCTCGTGTCAGACTCTCTTCATTGCCTACTTTGAGGTCTAGCAGTGGTCAGCAGGGAATAGCCTTGTTGAGACTCAACAGTCCTGCTTAGTGACAAGCATTGTTCTGGGCGGTTAACAATAAAGAAAATCACCCCACCCAAACCAGTACCACAAAATCAAAGCCCATTACCAACAACAATACAAATTAAGCCAACAATGAAAAACAACAATGAAACATAAATGACAGTGGAATTGGGAGACTCTTGTCCATAACTAACCCAAGGATGTGATGTCTTTAAGTACTTCTTTTTTTAATGGTCTAGAACATATGCTTGAAAATTGGGAGAGAGGAGGCCTGCCAGATGTCTGGAACTCATTGCGCAGGGATGGGGCCATGACTGTGCAAGCTCAATTTCTCATAGAGGTGTCTTTGCATCTCAGTCTGGCAACCCATAAGACAAGGCCTAAGAGAATCAGGTGACAACAGGCATACGTTCTTTGGGGATGATGCTCTGAGAGGTAGTGAGCATCCAAACCATTAATATCTTTATAGGTTAGAACCAAAACTGTGAATCTGGTCTACACAATAATAATACCTTAAACTTGGCTCACACAATAATAAAGGTATTATTATTGTGTGGACCAGATTCACAGTTTTGGTTCTAACCTATGGATCTATATAATAATGATACATTTATTATCATTATTATTCCTGGAAATACAGGACTTGAATAGTTGTTTATTGGTTTCCACTATAAAACTGGGTGCCATCAAGTTGATTCTGACTTATGGTGATCTTTTCCAGGGTTCTCTAGATAGAGAAGATTCAGAGGTGGTATTTCTAAACTGGCCAAGTTTGCATAAGAGTCTCATTCTTACTAAGACATGCATTTGAATGCCACAGACTGTTTTAACTTGCAAGCTGGCAAGGGCAAGCCAAGACAAAAAATCAGTGACAGTGAAGAAATGGCCTCAAAGTCTAAGGATGAGCCAAGCTCCCCAAGAGGAAAAGGCATAAATACAACAGAGCTTTCAAGGACTCCTATCAAAATTTACATAGAAGACATAAATACCCCAGACAAAAAGTCATTACATAGACTAGTCCTCATAGGGAGGTTGGGTATATTAAATCACTTTCTTTTGTTTTTATGCTCAAAGGACTGTGAAGGTTCTCAGTCATCCAGATGAGGTTATCTGGAATTTGGGTCATGGCAACTGGACTTCTTTTCTTTTGAGGTTGAAATGTTTCACTCCATTTCACTAGCTTCAGCTAAACGTTTTGCTGTTCATCCAAGTAGCTTCAACAAAATTAAATGTTTAAGCTACTTCATTGAGTAGCAAATATTTCTACCTCAAAAGAAAAGAAGTCAAGTTGCCATGGCTCAACTCCCAGACATGCTCAAAGGACATAAGAAGAACAATGCTGGATCAGGCCAAAGGCCCATCTAGTCCAGCTTCCTGTATCTCACAGTGGCCCCACCAAATGTGTCTGGGAGTGCACGAGACTAGATATCTACCAAGGTGTCAAATTTTGAAATTCAGATCCCATTTTATAGTCCAGTCTCAATAATTCAGAATCTAAGCATCCTTGATTCAAAACATATCTTTAAAATAATGTATCATTTGTTTATTACTTTTGTATACGGCACCATTTAGTGATAAACAACACTCTGGTTGGTTCACAATGATGTAAATGGAACATGAGCCAAAGCTGAATATGAGCCAACAGTGCGATATGGCTGCAAAAAAGGCAAATGCCATTTTAAGATGCAATAAGAGACGTATAACCTCTAAATCCCACGATGTATTAGTCCCCCTCTATTAAGCACTGGTTAGGCCTCATCTAGAGTACTGTGTCCAGTTCTGGACATCACAATTTAAGAAGGATGCCAACAAATTGGAACAAGTTCAGAGGAAGGCAACAAGGATCATATATGATCAGGGAACTGGACACAAACTCTATGAGGAAAGACGGAAAGAAACTGGCATGTTCAGTATTGAAAAAAAGAAGACTGAGGGGGTGATATGATATAACATTTTAAATACTTGAAGGGTAGTCATACAGAGGATCTGTCCTGGATCATTCCAGAGTGCAGGGCACATAATAATGGGATCAAGCTACAAGAATTCAGATTTAGGCTGAATATCAGAAAAAACTTCTTAACTCTAGATAGATGAAGGAATGAGGGGAAAACACAGAAAAAAATGTAAAAAAATTATCCTGTTTTCCCCTTTGTTTTTCCTGAAGCCTTTTTCGTGTTTTTTCCCTGAAAAATTGAAAATGAAAAATGATTATGGAATGTTTTATTTTAACATGATCAATAAAATATTTTAAGACAGGGTGTTCAAATATTTTCCAAATTATTTTGAAAAAAATATGCATAGCATCAGATTATTCTAATTTCTGTGCACTGAGAACAAGCAACGATATAGTATTTCATTTTTTTCCTGAATTTTTTTTCCGGGGTGAGGGTGGGGGTGGAATAAACCCAGCATCAAAATTTCTGGAAATTTTACATCTTTAAATAGAGCAGTAGGACAGTGGAGCAAATTACATTGGGAGGTGGTGAGCTCTCCAAAGCTGGAGGCACTGCAGAGAAAATTGGACAATCATCTATCAGATCTGCTTTGATCTGGTTTCCGGCATGAAGCAAAGGGTTCCCTCAATGGTCTTACAGACCCCATCCAGCTCAATTATTCTGTGAACCTTCCTGAAGCTATGAATTGTTTGAAAGAAATGGGTGTACCTGAGCAATTGATTGTCCTGATGACGACGGACCTAACCTACACTGTACGCAAGAAGGTACTGTTAGACAGAATCAGGAGAAACAGAATGGTTTCTTATAGACCAGTGTTGGCGATTCTATGGTACAGGTGCCATGCATGGCACACGGAGCCATTTCTGTGGGGATGGGACATCGCCCCCGCACAGGCACGGCACTTCCCCCTTAGCTTGGATCACACCACTGTGCTCTGCGCAGAGAGCTGGGCGAAGGGGAGGCAGCAGCTTGTGGGCTCGTTTGTAGCCCGTTTACTCTCCAGCCACACCACTTTTGGAGTGTCCAGAGCGGGGTGGCTGGAGAGTAAACTGGGGTGACAAACGAGCCCACAAGCCGCCACCACTCCCCCCCCCCGGCTTTCCCGATGGTATAGCACCCCATCCGCCTCTCTGCCCAAGGCAGAGAGGCGGATGGGGTCCTACTCTTTCGGAAAGCGAGGACTGAAGGACAGGCTTTTGAATTTCCCACGATCACAGGGAAATTCAAAAGCAGCACTGAATTCCTTAAATGTAGCACCTCTGTGGCATCTCATTTTGCATCCAATGAAAGTGAGTGGTTGTGTAGGACTGCAGTTGAACATAAAAGGACAAAAACATGGTCACAGAACTACACAACTTAATGTTGACAACAAAGAAATTTAAATTGGTAGTTTTATATATCTTGGTTCAATCATCAATCTAAATTGAGACTGCAGCAAAGAAATCAGAAGTCAACCAGCACTCAGAAGGACAGCAATGAGGAAAATAGAAAAAAAATACATAATTAAATGTAATGATGGAGACCAAGATCTTCCACACAATTGTCTCCCAGATTATAGTGTATGGGTGAAAGCTGGAAGGTGAAAATGAGAAAACGGGAGGCTGTCCGACTTTGGAGATATAACAAGAAGGAAAAATTCTCTGCGGGGAAAAATCAATAATTCAGGGAATGTTTGAGACAGCAGGAAGAGGAAGACCAGATAGGACAGGGACTGACTCATTAAGGGACCCACGGGCTTGAGATTGTTGTAAGCGCCGGTTCTTCAACTTTCCTCCCATCGCAAGGAGCCGCCCGCGACCCAATCACGAACGCCCTGGAACTGACGCGCAACAAGCATGCGCATCCCCCGCCCTTCAAGCTCCACCCTCTTGCGCGCGCCCCAACCGGATGTGCTTCCTTCTCTTCCGGTGGCGGGAGTTTCCCTGCTGGAGCAGGCGGGTTAAGGTGGGAAGCTTTTGGGCGCATGCGTAGAGCCGAGGCGAGCGAGGCGGAAGCAGGGGCAAACCACCACCCAGCCTCCACTTGGAACCATCCAGTGATGGGGAAGGGGTAGCCCAGAGCGCGCGCCTCGCCAAACTGGGAGAAGACAAGGAAGGCGGCGTCAGGCGTTAACGGCCGCGAGCTCGCTTCTTCCCGCCCGTCTTGGGGTAAGCGGAGGGAGGGAGGGGGCGTCTCAGGCCGGGCCTGGTGGTGGGGATGGGGAAGAAGGAGAGAGAGGCCGGGTTTCCTGGCTGGCTGGCGCCCGCTCGCTCGCGCCTACCTGTGTGTGTGAGGGTGGCTTTGATTTATTTATGTCCAAATTTAATTCGAAGCCTGGGCTCTTTGGGAGGGGGGGCGGCTGCTCCTGCTTTATTCCACCCCCCCCGCCCCCGCCCCAGCCCCAGCCCTAGCCCTCAAGAGGGGGAACCCGGTGGAGGCGAGGCTCGAGGAGGAGAAGCGGGGGAACGGCCTCTCCCAGCGGTGGTTGGTGTGTGTCTGTGTCTGTGTCTGGCGGGGGGGAGGATTCGTCCTCTGCCGGTGGGGAGGCTACGGGTGAGGCTGGTGGCGGGCGGGCGCGGGGGGCCGGTTGAGCCCTTTGAGGCAGCCCAACAGGAGGAGGAGGAGGAGGAGCGGGGTGGGTGGTTGGGACTCGGAAGGCGAAGGCAGTTTCGGAGACGAA
>JAHTLZ010000010.1:66257159-66273125 GCA_023846285.1 Phrynocephalus versicolor
AACGTTTATTTTATTTATTTCGAATATTTTACCCCACCAATGTTGGCATCGGGAGCCCTCGGGGGTGGGTGGGGGGTTTGGTGGGTTGAATTTGAGCGGGAGGCGGTTTTCCTTGGGCAAACTAGAAGAGTAGGGAGGAAGAGGACAGTCAGCGGGGGAAAGAAAGAGCGATCTGGCTCCAGGAAAGAGGAAGTCCCTCCCCCCTCTTTTGGCCCGTTTTGTGATTAAAGTGGTTTACACACTTAACGTGAGTGGAGTGGATAAAATATACTTAAATCAGATTTTAAGCAGTCATATTTGTTTAAATTTAAAGCCGAATTGACTTGGTTTTAGAGGCTGAAATACTTTTGACTCGTATAGTAGAAATTATAGACTGTAATTATCTATTATGTGTACAGTTTTGTTTAAGTTTTGCAAATACAGTCACTTTTGTACAATAATTTAGGTGACTTTCTGCTGATAGGCTGGATTTCTCCACATGATATAGGTTGAACAAGAGGAATATATATTTTCATTGAAACCCCCTCTCTCAACAGACCTGGCAGCCTCAGGCATAGTCTTATCTGCTACTTAACATAAGAAGAGCCATCAGGGCGTGCTTTCTACTGCACCCAGATAAATCAAAAAGCCTTCACCACCAAGGCTAACGACCCATACTTTAGGTTTCAGCACTTTAGGCCATTGTTCACCTTAAGGCTATAGATACTATTGTCTACCTAACGAGCCTATTCAGGCCATTGTTCATCTTAGGAGCCTAATTCAGACCAGGGTGGCAAGACAGTCAAAGCTGCCTATAAGATGGAGGACTCCAACTAGCTGTATTCAGACTAACAAAGCTGGATGAGCAGCGAAATGTTCCTATCTCTCAAGAAAAAAAGTCCAGTAGCCCATGACTCAACTTCCAGATATTTTCACACTACAAATTCTTCATAGATCAGCTGAACCTCAGTTCATTGAATTTTGATCAGTGTATTGCTATGAAGACATAGTCAATAACGAAGGGTAGACATGGACTAATTTTTAAATAAGGTGAAAACAATTGTAGGTCATAGAGACTGAAAAAGACAGGTGTAATTCTTGATCTGGCTGCCAAGAGAGAAAAAAGGAAAGCCTGTCATTCTTTGTAAATTATTGTTGCAACAATAATCAGTCGTTTATTGGTCAAATGCTGCCAATCAAGATTTTGATTTACATTTTAATGCTTAAGACCCCCTGTACTTTGAGCATAGGTTTTGTTGAAAACAAAGTCCTGTTCATTTTTTAGGGTATTTGAGCTTAACATTTTGGAGCTTACCCCATTGCCTTTGTGAGTCTGGTGCAATACCTTCAGGATGCCAGCAGCACTTGCAGAAAATAGTCAAGTGATCTGTGAAGTATGGGCAAACAATTTGGAGGAAGAGATGCGGAAAATTCGAGAAATTGTTCTCAGCTACAGTTACATTGCAATGGTAAATATGTACTTTATTTCTCATCTTCTGCACTGAATCTAGGATTGCATTATAGATAAATGAGCTTCGTGGTGCAGTGGTTAAATGCCTGTACTGCAGCTAAAGCTGCTTACGACCCGGGGTTCAATCCCAGGTAGCCAGCTCATGGTTGACTCAGCCTTCCATTCTTGCAAGGTTGGTAAAATGAGAAACCAGCTTGCTGGGTGGTGGTGATGGTGTGCAATTTGTAGCCTCTGTAGATCTCAGTAATTAAAACTGTAAACCGCCCAGATACTACTTGAAGTGGTATGGGGTGGTATATAAGCAGAACATTTTGCTTTCCTTTGCTTTTTGATTTAAATGCATTATTCTGTTGACAGACAGGAAATTCAGAAATGTTTGAGGAATATTTCAGTCAGTGGCCTTTTAACATAAGTGATAGTATTTCCTTCACATTGATATTAGTAAATATTGGCACCGTGCTGGTATTGCTCTATGCACTTTTTCTTCTGCCCTTCTGTGTACTGTACTTCCTTCACTGCCTCCCTGCAACCTCAGGAAAAAGATGTTTTGGTGCAGTAGCCACATTTTACTGACAATCTTTGGCTTGTATTTTCCCTATCTTTCCTTTAAGGATACAGAGTTTCCTGGAGTTGTTGTTCGACCCATCGGTGAATTTCGCAGCTCTATAGATTATCAGTATCAACTGCTACGGTGTAATGTTGACCTCCTGAAAATTATCCAGCTAGGCTTGACCTTCACAAATGAAAAAGGAGAATATCCTGCTGGAATCAACACCTGGCAGTTTAACTTCAAGTTCAACCTTACGTAAGTTTACAGAATTGGGGAACAGTTTCTCTTTTCTGCTAGAAAAGGTTGTTGCAAAGCAGAAACGAGCAATCTGTGATGCTGGCAGGGCTGTCTTAGGAGACCTACCCCAGCATGAAGAAATTGTTATCAAGTCATATCAAGGTTTTAATGATCCGTCTTTAGAAAAGTTGCTATCCGAAACATCTGGATTGTTCAAGTTTAATAAAAGGCACCTTCCCAACTAAAATAGTTCCCATCATAAGTTTAAACCCAGAAAAGATGACATGTATTGTTTGTTTTTCATCTTTTTTAGGGAAGATATGTATTCTCAGGATTCTATAGACCTTCTTGCCAGCTCTGGACTGCAGTTTCAGAAGCATGAGGAGGAAGGAATTGATACTTTACATTTTGCAGAGCTACTTATGACCTCTGGTGTCGTGCTTTGTGACAATGTCAAGTGGCTTTCATTCCACAGGTGGTTTGAATATTCTATCACTTCTGAGTATACTGTTGTATTCATATGTATAGAACTAGTTTATGGGTTTACAGTGTTGTTGTTTTTAAAGATATAAAAAAGCATGAGTTGTTTTCACAGTAAGTTTGCTAACTTGACTTCTCCCAGAGTACCCTTGCTTTTAACATTTGGTTTAACAACAAATGGAATTTTACCCTTTGAAACACTGCTGTATCTATGTACTATTAGAAGATTCACAACTAAACATATGATTAGGAAGCAATTATGGGCTTTCAGAGTCCGGCAAGGGGGAAGACTACTCAAAATTATTGAACTAGGTGAAAGAGTAGAAAACAGGCTGCATTTATATAAGTCAGAAATTTAGTTCTTATCTGGTTTATAAATGTTAGCTGTGTGAATTATTTTACTTCCCATAAATAAAGGGTTTCCTGCTGATTGAGTGATCAGTGGAAGTATCAGAAGCCTAACTCCAGATTGTTCTCCATTAAATTAAAAATGTGATTTTTTTCCCCTGCCATATTTTTCACACATTCTACTAGCACAGTGGTTCTCAACCTGTGGGTCCCCAGATGTTCCTGGACTTCATCTCCCAGAAGCCTCCGCCGGTCACTGTGCTGGAAGGGATTTCTGGGAGTTGCAGTTCAGGAACAGCTGGGTACCCACAGGTTGAGAACCACTGCCTAACAGTTGAGCTTCTGACTAGCAGTTTGTATTCTTATTGACTGTGTTTTTGTTACAGTATCAATTCCTCAAAAACTCTAGAATAACTTCATAGAAGTAGCTTATCTCTTAGCTGAGCTTGAGAAGTTTCTGTTTAAAATTGGGTGTGTGAATGATAAAATAAAATCACCATTAACCTTTCTTTGTCCCATTTCTACACCAGTGGTTATGACTTTGGTTATATGGTAAAACTACTGACAGATTCAAGGCTTCCAGAAGAAGAGCATGAGTTCTTCCATATCTTGAACCTTTTCTTTCCATCTATATATGATGTCAAGTACCTAATGAAGAGCTGCAAAAACTTGAAGGTATAGTATATAATTTTAACCTTGTAATTGCTGAACTTGAAATTTGTGTGAGGTTACCTTTGGTTGACTCCTCTTATTTGACTCTGGCCACACAGTCTCAGAGGCTGGGTGTCAGCTTTCCCCCCACACTGTGACACTAACAGGAAGAGTATATGTATTCCCCAACCGTTTTGTCTCTAGAGTTAGTTCCTCTTCCCTTTCTGGTCAAATAGTTTTATGATCAGCACAGTTACTGCTGTTAAAAATTAATGCTTCAAATGCTCAACTACTTGATCAGTATTTAACTTGATAGATTCAGAAACAGGATAAGCGTAAATTTTGACTCTCACCATCCACTGCAATACAAATTAGGAGTCATCAGGATTCTAAACCACAGAGCATAGAGCATCCCCATTTCCACAGAATCTAAGAGGAAGGAAGACAAGCCCTCTCTCAGCAGAGGTGGGGGACTCAGGCACAATCTGACTGCTACTTATGCTGCCCTTCCATCAATCTCCAAATAAATCAGAAGCACTCCACACTTCCACCAGCCAAGACCACAGCTAATGACTCATACTTAATGGGTGTTGGAAAGGGTTGCACAGATGGGACATTCCCCTAATAAGCCTATTCAGACCAGGGTGATGTGAAATCAAGATGAACTATAAATTGGGGGACTCACCACTAACTTTCTTCAGATTGATGAAGCTGCTTGGATGGGTAGCAAAATGTTTCAATCTCTCAAGAAGTTCAGTTACCATGACTCAACTTCCAGTTCATCTTTAATTCTAGCTAAGTGAAAGAACTGCACTGGATTGCAAGACAACTAAAATTCTATGCCATTGCTTATTTTCTGCTGTGGGATAATTAAAACCATGTCTGTGTACAAGAACCCTCTAACAAAGGCTAATACATTTGAAAGTTTTTGACCGTTGTGTAAACATAAATTTGATCTTTTTCTTAGCGTTTGTAAATATGCATGTGATGACTTGTAAAATCTAGTAATGCTCTGATCTCTATCATTCTTTTTTTTTTTTAAAAAAAACTTGGGTTCAGGGAGGCCTTCAGGAAGTTGCTGACCAGCTAGATTTGCAGCGGATTGGACGTCAGCATCAAGCTGGGTCTGACTCACTCCTCACAGGGATGGCATTCTTCAGAATGAAAGAGGTATATTGGTTGGTTTAAAATTCAGTATATGCCAGAAGGGTATATTGGGTGAAAGATGCAACCAGCATCATAATGTATTTTCTTTTTTTTTGCAGTTATTCTTTGAAGACACTATTGATGATGCGAAGTACTGTGGGAGACTGTATGGTCTTGGTACAGGAGTAGCGCAGAAACAGAACGAAGATGTAGAAACAGCACAAGAGAAAATGAGTATTTTGGCAATTATCAACAATATGCAGCAGTGACAGCTAGGTACCATTCAATATGACATGGGTCCATGGAGGTAAACTGCCTCTTTAAATGCATTGCAAATGTGTGGCAGAAAAACTGGAGGGTTTTTTTTTGCAGAGGGCAAAAGGCACCTTTACTTTGAATCTTAAAAAGATTCTAATCAAGTAACTTCTTAAAGAGCAGTGGTAAGAGTGTTTTGCCCCTATGTAAAAACCAGATACGAACTACCATGTATTTACCTCCTTTTCTTTTAAACCTTACTGAATTTCTAAGAAGCATGTCATTTAAGAGCTTTCAGCAAGGGTGAGGTTGTCTCATGCACTTGCAGATCTAGCTTTTGAAGGATTTTAAAACTTCTTTTGCTCTCTGTGAGGGTGATTTGTTCCTAAGCCCTCTGCTAGTTTTATCTTCTGTGTAAGTCTGTCTGCGAAGTGATCCACTCAGCCCTGGTGGTGGAGACGATGCATAAACTGCTTAGATCTGTCATAGTAGCAGCCATAATGATGGTCTTGACTAGTACTTCAGCTAGCTTCTTTTAGATTGCTGGGCCATGTATCTTACCAGTCAGTTTCATCTTAACTAATATAGAACTGAAATAAAGCTGTCTGCATGTTTGAGACTGCAATAATAATTTGGAGCAAAAATGGTTTCACATCAAGTGAAGTAATTTACTTTATTGATAACAGGATGTGTAGTGTGTGTGTAAAAATAAGAACTGTTGCCTGCCACTGAAGGGCTAAGTTAAGCTTTTAGATTTCTCTTTTATACTACTTCCAAAAGAAGCCTCCACTTGTTAAATGATTATAGGCAGCAAGTACAATTAATAATTTTGCAAGTCTCATAACATCCCTGCAAACCAAAAAAAAAATTCTTGAGGGAGAGACAAAATCCAGACAGTTTGGTATTTTAATAAGTTTAAAAAATTCTTCATTATGTAAAATAATGCAAGCTGCTGTTAAGTGCTTGTGTATATAAGTGGTTCTTAATTTTGTAAAATAAAGAATTTTCTTAAAGCATGAGACTTTGACTTCCAAATGACTTCTCAAAGGGCATTTAAAAACCGTTTTTCATCTGAAGAACTGAGGAGAAGAAAAATGGCTGCCAGTTCTATTCTACAAAGTAGAATAGGCCAGGGTTGGATTTTAAGTAGGAGTCATGCATCTGCCTGTAAATCCTCTTTCACAAAGATCACTCCCCCTGTGTCACACTAAGATAGGTGTGTAAGATACTGTTGCTTTGTATAAACCCTTGTATCAATCACATACAATAGGATTATTACTACAGGCCTCTTTGCAATATCTTTTCCCTTGTTTCTACAGGCTTCTTTGAACCCCCAAATTGGCACAGGGCATATAAATTTTTAAATGGCATCAAAGCATTTTCAGTCAGTATTCTCCTTAACACTGTGATAAAATATTTTAAATAATTAAAATAATAATACCCAAGCTAATATGTAAGTTGATACCTCCCATATAAAAATATAAACCATATCATCGTAACCACAGCCATAGTACAAGCTAAGAACTAAGAAAAAGAAACACTGTAAAATCCAGTCGGACTGGGAGGACATTTGCGGCTAGGAAAAGGATTCCACCCACTTTCCACATTTGATTTACCGTATTTACACCTATCAAAATGTCACACTCTAGTTGAAGGTCCTACCTAGGTTACGCAAGCGGATGGGGTTATCAGTTTAGTTTGGTCAACTCAATAGAAATTACCAAAAGCTTATGAACCAATGACTCTAGAATTTCCTCTCCGAAATTGTAGAACATTAAAGTAGATAGGATATGAGAGAAGTGGTGCTCCAAAACTGTTGGTAAGCAGTTGAACCTTGGTCTATAAAAGACCAAACAATATCTGGGGACAGTTACATTCTCAAGACACTGAGCATGGCCTTTCATGTCAGTCAACTCCAAATACCTGGCTCTTTCCGGTTCTTTCTTTTTGGTTTTCCCACTGAGGTTTCTGGTGCCACAAATTAATTACTGTGAAACCCTCAAAACTATTCAAAAAGCATTGACAATATATACAGTCCACCCCAGAACTGGGCAACATTTCACGAGACAGCCGCAGGATTAGGCAGACACGAAGAGTATTTTGAAGTTCATGTTTATCAGCTTCCTCATCAGTTCACCAGAGGGGAACAGTGTAGATGAGGACAAATCATTAGATAGAATCAGCCTCCCCAGTTAAAAACACCAAGATAGAATATGGAGGATTGGGGAGACATTTCTCCCCACTGCCACTTCAGTCCCAAACTGCAAGAAACAGTCTACCATATGAAGAACAGCATCTGAGGCAGCAATAAATGAAAGAAGGGGAACTAAAAATAGTAATAAAATAAAAACAATTTCAGTTATGGAGGAACAGCAGCAAGATAATCAAAACAGGATACTGAAGAGTAACTAATTCAAAATGAAATTGGGTGGTCTGAGGAACAGCAAACAAACTACTAAGCAGTTACAGACTGACTACTCATTCTCCAGGCCCCTTTAAAGATTCAAATGGCCCTTCTGAAAAACATTTCCAAGATGTTACTTGAGTAAGAACTGGCAGCTGACAACCCTCCTCAGAGTTGGAAAGTTACTTGCTAAATTATCGATGATCATTTTGCATATAATGGAATTGCCCCTGTAATACTGAACAGTGACTTGTTTGGGTTGGTTAAAACAAACACATTACAGGAGAAGGCACACTTTGCCCCCTCCTTTCACAGATGGGGAGGAGAATACATACAATGGTCTGACCATTATATGCAAAGTGATAATTGATAATGTACATTATACATTTTTATTTATTACTCACAACTCCCCACCTCTCAGAGGGAGGGATGGGTGGCCACTAGGTATAATCTACACAAAATAAAAACTTTGTCTATAGTATTTCTTCCATACAGAAAATATAACAATGAAGAACATCTGTTATCTTGTTTTCAGTGAAGATTTTCCAATACTCCAATAACTGACCACCCTGACTGTATAACAGCTTCTTGCTCATCCATCTAGAATGAAACATACTTCAAATTAAGCAGTCTTTCACATTAAGTGGAAAAAAAAAACAATGGAATTCATGTGAAGAATTTCTTGCAAGCATCTCTGCATACGTGTGTTCCTCCATATTTCTTAACTAAGTCTAACGCTTGCTGTTGCAATTCTGGAATCGCATCCACAGGACACTGGCCACCCATGAGAAGCACAATGAGGCAACACTCCAAAACATCAGGGAAACGGGCTGCCTGTGAAGAAATGAATATATTTTTGGTGAAGGTTTAGTACACAACCTACTTTGAGCACAGATTTTCACTATTACATCTTTATAATAGACACCCCAGTAGGATCTCTATATATACTCATGACATGGCCACTGTTAATCCTGAGGACAAGAGTACATGACATTAAAACCACTGCTCTGCAATTTTGAATGACCCACTGATTATTTTTTTGGGGTGTGTGTGTGTGTGTGTGACAAATCTGCAAGATGTCGGTGAAAAGCCTGCTCATGAGGCACTTCTGCAGGATGCATATTAAACTTATCTGCTCAAGGGCTTTCTGCATGAAGTATACTTACTTTTTTCTACTAAAGGAGTATAAGCTCAAGTATGTTATATTAAAATTAACCTTTCCTCACTTTTCAAACAAGCATGTGCTCCCCAAAAGAGAGCGAATGCACTGCACACTGCAAGCCAAGTGTCTGACAAGTGCAAAATCAGTGAAAGTCAAAAGCAGGTGCTAATGGGAATATGTATTCCCTGCATTACCTCTCTAGTCTTCAAACAAAACAGATTGATGATTCAGCAATCAGACTTGCAACTAAGCCTGCTTAATAGAAAGCAACAAATCAGAAATCCCTACATAAGCTATCCACAGGCTCCTAGTTTTCAGACTAACCTTGAGCTAGTTAACCGCCTTTGAAACAGAATTATTCAGAACAGGTTTAAATTTTACCGTTATAGTCTTTGGGAACTCTGCTAATTTTTTATTTGCTTCCGTGAGTTGCTTTGTCAGTTCTGGCAGAGAGATCTGTTTATTCACTTGTTCTTCACTGTAAAAAGAAATATCCAAAGATACTGTGAAATAAATACTGTAGTAAATGTCTTTCACTTACCAATTAATTGTTTCAGAGAGGGTAAAAAAAAGTTCTCCTCAGAACAGTGCCATCATAAGGTACACCATAAGATAAATACGGTTGTTTCAGTACGCCTTATGAAAAAGGAATTCTCTGTAATTATTAAAGGGTAATATAATAACTAGGAAAAAAACCATGACAAACATTTGAAGCCAGAAATCTGGATCACCTCAATTATTAAAAGGGATTTTGAGTATTCATTTTCAAGGACTTCTGTCGCAGTATCATGAAAAGAAACAAATTACCTTAAACTGATAATAAGAACAGACAAAAGAAAATATTTTTTCACTCAGCACATTGTTAGTCTGTGGAACTCCCTGACACAGGATGTGGTGATGGCATCTGGCCTGGATGCCTTCAAAAGGGGATTGGGCAGATTCCAAGAGGAAAAGTCCATCACAGGTTACAAACTATGAGGGAGATGTGTAATCTCCGGGCTTAAAAACCAGGGCCAGATGCAGGGGAGTGGTAGCAGGAGACAGATATCTAGTCTCATGCACTCCCAGATGCATTTGGTGGGGCAACTGTGAGATACAGGAAGCTGGACTAGATGGGCCTTTGGCCTGATCCAGCATGGCTCTTCTTATGTTCTTACCTCAAGTTCATGCTTAGTGAAACGAGATGGGCACAAAACACGATATAGTGCTTCGTGCTGAATCTTTTGTGTGGCACCTCTACCTCCTCTGCAGATGGCAGGCCCACCTGTCAATGTACTGCCAGGGGCTACTTTTGTTGGCAAGGTGCCATTCTTGGAAGGCACTCAGACGGCCCTTCTGCTTCCTCAGGCACTGGGCCAATCTGGCAAGGTAAGATGGGGATTCTCCCTACATAGCCCACCAGCAGCCGGCTTGCTAAGGAGGTGGGGAAAGAGCCCAAGCTACTTCCCACATCTGTGTGCTACTAAGGAAGGAGCTGCCAGGTGGTGTTGCGATGATGGTGAGCAGGCCTACGGGCTCACTGTGGTGCTGCTTGAGATAATTAGCGCACAGCACTTGATTGTGCTTCTTGCCTATCTCTTTTAGTGAGTATCAACTTCCACGCAGCAAACTAGGGTAGACTGAAGAGACATATATTCAGATGACACAAATAAGCATGATTCTCACTAGATAACCATTTTCTAGTTACTTTCATACCCTTTAACCATGCTTCCACATAAGCTGAAAACACAGACCAGTCTTGGCTGGAGCTGGGCAAAATTGATTTCTCCCCATTGGTGCGGGCTAGAACATACACGAGGAAGAGCTAATAGTTCCCCTTCCTCTCTTCCATGAGAAGCACGGCAGGGCATTTCGTTACACATACAGGCTGCTTTAAGAATGAAGTAGTAGTGCTAATATATTTACTTGTAGATCAATTATGGTAATTCTGCTGCTTAGTAAATCACCCTAGACCAGTGTTGGCGAACCTATGGTACCAAAGGTGGCACTCAGAGCCCTTTCTGTGGGCACCTGACATCACCCCTTCACAGCCACCTATATTCAGATTAAATTGCTGTATTGGCACTTTGTGAAAAAATGTGTGGGTTTTAAATCGCAGTTTGAGCACTCAGTCTCTTAAAAGTTCGTCATCACTGCACTAGACCCACTAGATCAATTGGGATTCGGTGACTCACCTACTTTGTAAGTCCCACTGCTTCCAACAGGCTGACTATAAACTTTGCTTAAGTGAGCAATTTAAGTAGGTCCATTTGAATCAATGGAACATAAGGGAAGTGAGTCATCACATCCCCATTGATTCAAGTGCCTAGTCTAGTGCAATTCCCCATGCTAAACAACATGATACTGGATATTGTATAATGTATTTATTCACATTGGGCATGTAGTACCTAAGTGGGAAATTCCATTTCAGTCAATGATGAACTGGACTTTTCTTTTGACCATTCCAATTGTCTTAATTTAAAAACAATCCACTCTGGTCCCAACTCTATGGGAGTCCCGGTATTGCACATGCTTGCAATTTGGTTTACTTAGGCCATTCTTCAGAATGTAATGTAAACTATCATTTTCGTGGGAGTACAAAATCAGGTGTTTCTGTTTCTCTTCTGTGACAGTTGTACCACAAAGTCAAGTCAGAGATTGTAGCTCAATGGGATGAGATTCCCCAGTTATCTCTGAACAGTAGTAAGAAGAATGAAATGTATTTCTTTCTGCCTGCCACTTCCTGCACAGAACACTTCATAAGTCTTACCTCTGGTTCTGGCCTGTTTGAGATTCAACCTCCAAATCTTGCCTGCTGGTGGCATTTTGTTGCAAATTGTTTTTCTGATGCTGGCGGATCATGTCAGCCAAACGCTGCTGAATAGCAGAGATATCCCGCTGTATAGTCTGGACTGCGCCATGTTCCTCTGAAAGAAGCACTTGACAGGCCCTCAGTTTTGCTTGTCTTTCTAATAATAAGTTTGAGTGCACGGCTGTCTCACTGTCTGCGAGAGTGCCATTATAGCAGCCCTGGAGAAGGGTGTCTTCAGCCTTAGCTTCAGCCTCGGCGGCCATTTCTTCATCCAAAGAGGCTCCTCCAGGATCGCTCTGGTCAATAGTGAGCTGCTTGGGAGAGCAAGCCTCCAAGGTTGGTCCCTGTTGCTGTGAAGCTTTAGAAGCCGCAGGTGGGCTCCACCAGAGATCATACAGTTGCCCATAAGCCACGAATGCCTCTAAACTCTGGAGGGCTGCCATGTGCTGCAAGTCTGTCTTGTCCGACTTGTCTCTCAGATGACTGCAGCCTGCCAAGAAAACATATTCAATGTTGGAAACACGCTGCATGGCAATGCCTCTCTGAGGCCCAAGTTCTGCACCCAGAAGCCTGTCACAAGAAACTGTATCGCTGCAGAGAGCTGCCCAATTATGGATGACTTCGCCTCACTGCAGACTGAAAAACTGCCTCATCCCAATGTTTCGATTTTACTGGAATTATTCTTCTGTTTTTTTTTTTTCAACCTGCAACAGGAAATGAACTCTGTTCTGACAGTTCCTAAGATGGCGGGCAAAACCAGGACTAAAGACTGTGAATTCATTCTTTTTAATTGGAAGAGCAGGCAGAGCAGGGAAAGAAAATGCCAGCAAGAGAAATGTCCTCTTTTGCCTCTAGAGCTGCTGCCATGTTGCTTACCCCTGCTCTGTTCCATTATTTATACTACGTGCCTTTTGGGAAGGACACTACAAAGGATTGTAGCATTAGTGGTTATGCTTTGCGGAAGAAAACCTGTCTGCAAACGTTCTAATTCCTTAATGTGTGCATATACTTCCGAAATAAAACAGCCTCAAGAAATAATGCACTTGAACATTCACCCATCCACCAGATCTATTAGAATAAAACTACTTTCTTAAAAGACATCAAGTACATGGACGAGAGCTGTAATCCTAGTTATCCTTATCAGGAGAAAGCCCCACTATGCTGATGAGGCTTCTGAGTAAATATTTACACCATTGTACAGCACTTTGGAGTTTCCAAAGCTCACCCAAACTTAAACAAACAAGAAATTGTGGGATAACCTAATCCCTAGTGGCAGGGTGGATTTGGGTTAGGGTTAGTCTCTAAGGCTCAATTTAAATAATGGTTTTCAATATAAAGACTCATTTTGCAGGAGTTGTTTTAATCTTAATATTGACAACCAAGTGAAGGTTTCATTTTTAAAATACCCATATTTTTTGTCCCATAAGATGAGCCGGACCATAGGATGCACCTAGTTTTAAGAGGTATGTGTGTGTGACAAAATATACTGCAGTCCTGATACAGCTCCAGCCCCAGTTTATTCTCCAGCCATGCTGCTCTTGGAAGGCCCTGAGCAGTATGGCTGGAGAGAAAAATGGGAAGACAAGTCCCCGCCCCCGGGGTCTACATGCTAGGAAGCCTCTGGCCCTTGCAGCAGCCTCCAAACCCAGTGCAGGTCCCCAGCCCCAGCTGCAGCGACAACAGAGTCTTCCCCACCCAGCTGTTTTTTAAAAAAATACCTTGCATGATTGATTTGTTCTGACCATAGAGCTTCAACTATGGTCATCATGGTGGGTGGTTACTCTGTTTTTTTCCTCTATGATCTTTAATTGGGCAGAATAATCTCCGGCTCCTATTCTGCAGAACAAATCAATAATGCAAGGAAAATTTTTTATAATAGCCAGGTGGGGGACCTTCAAGGGATCTGGAAGCCTCCATCACAGCTGCTCTGGAGGCTCCCGGCGGGGGTGCATTCACCCTATAAGACACAGACATTTCTCATTACTGTTGGGGGCTGGAAGTGCATCCTATGGGGCCAAAATACGGTAATAACTTTTCAGATTAGTTTTACAGCTGTATCAGAAAGTTACTGATTTGGTGTTGATATACTAGACCTCCCCTTGCCTCGAAGGGGGTTGCACGACTGGCCTTCTGGGCTAGCGAGAGAAGCCATTTGCCTGGCTGCCGGCCAGGCAAAGAGGCATGGGAGACCTTTTCCCCTCCCTTTCTCTCAGGCTTCCACGAGGCCCCTCGGAGGCTGCGCATGCAGGAGGGCCGCCGGGCGAGCAGCGCATGCCTGTGGCTATTAAAGGGGGAGGGGTGGGCAAGGAAGGTCCCTGTTGTGGTGGCTGAAGAAAGGCACGGAGAAAAGAAGGAAGGTGGGCAAGCGAGCGGGCAGGCTACCCGCCTGCCCAGCCAGGCAGTGTCAGGGCCCGAGAGGAGGAGGAGGAGGAGGAGGAGGAGGAGGAAGAGGTGGAGGCGAGAGAGAGAGAGAGTGTGGGCAGGTCCAAGGAGAGCAGTACCACAGCAGCAGCAGGAGGTGGTACCATCCATAAGATTTTGATTAACATTGTATAGAAGACAACATGAACTCTTAACATCTGCCAAGCAGGACTACAATGTAAATAAAACATTTGTTTACATCCGCTAGGTAAAACTTATTAATGTGGCTTCACGTGGCTTTTCCTACTAGTTAGATTAAATTCTAATCCCAATTCTTTAGTTTGGCACTTTTCTATATTACCTTTTCCCCAGCCAAACAGGAACCTTGAATTTCAAAAGAACACAATGGTGGTGGTAAATATGGATTATGGATGGAGAAATCCAACCAATAGCTACCTGCAGTAGAGCCTGGAACCGCACCAGAAGCCTTTGATGGATGGACATTGAAAGTTAGCTGTTTGTTTGACTTCCTAGTGGCTTAATGAAAGTATTGCTTTCTCTTGAATTTATATTGTGTAAGAACCACACAGCCTTTTCTATTTTTTTCTGAACTAATAATGGAAGGACGCATCTGTAATATTATACACAAATGCCCTCTATTGCCACCTGGTGACGTGGCAGACTAATATCTTCAATCCAGTGGTGGTGGTGGTGGGGTGTTGTTTCTCAGACAGAAAGCTGAGAAAGGCACTGGAAAATCACTGCATGTATGTTCTACCACTGACGGTGTAAATCCACCCTCACTCCACTTGCAAAACAAAGTGGAGTAGCGTTTTCCCTGACAAAACTACTGGAACCAAAGACAAAGGTGGAATGAGAAGGTGAAAATGAAGGATAAACAGGAAGACAGGAGAAAATAAACAAAACAAAAATAAGATGGGCAGCGGTGGTGGGGAGGAGATCAAATAATTAGGAAAAAATAAAAAGATAAGGAGCTAATGGAGCAAGAATGAAGAATAAGAAAATATTGGGGAATAGTAGATTTGCCCTTTTTTCTCTCAGGAATAAAAGAGAAATTTAGGTCTTATTTCAGAGGCAGACAGAGAAGAAACAGTCTTCTTCCTTCTGGAAATTAAAAATAAAATTAAATCAGTATCATTCTTTCTCCCCCTTAGCCTAAGAGAGGAGTAAAATTCATTGCAGGAAGCCCTTCTATGCCATCAGAACAGACAAAACATTTTCCCACCTCTGAATGTTGCTTATGAAGGAGAGAGGGAGGGAGAACACAGACTGTTTTTGCAGCAAAAGTCAAATAGCAAAAAAAGTTATCTAATATCTGAAATGAAAGGAGGAGGAAATAAGTTGTGCTAATGGATGATTATGGTAGGATCTTGTGGACAGGGACAAGAGTCACTCTGAAAGGTTACCCAGACTGCCTTCCTGTAAGATGTCTAAAGGGACAGGCAGCATGTGCTGGAGGATCTCCAACCTTTGGCCTCTTTCGAGATCCCACACTGAAAGAGGAATGAGACTTTACCTGCAGGAAGGAAAAGGCTGCTGATTTCTTGCATAAGGCTAAAGTTTCCAGCATCGTAGCACCTGATCACAGCTCCAAGAAGACCTTTCACTGCCGCATCCCAGCATGCGGTCTCAAGACTCAAAAGGGCCAGAGTCAGATCATGGGAAATATGGAGTAGGAGCTAGAAACGACAAAAGGACAGCCATGAAATCACAGATGGTTTTCTCTAGGTCAGGCATGTCCAAACTTCGGCCCTACAGATGTTTTGGGCCACAACTCCCACAGTCCTTTGCCATTGGAAATACAGGCTTGGAATTCTGGGAGTTGTAGCCCAAAACATCAGGAGGGCTGAAGTTTGGTCATGCCTGCTCTAGGTCAAACATCACCAGAAAAGAAAATCATAATTATAACAGGCAAAATGTATTTATTTATTATTTATTTATTAGGCGCATTTATATACCGCAACCCTTTTCCGTACCGGAAATCAGGGCGGTCCACAATAAAATAGATAAAACCAGCATAAGCACAGTTAAAAGAGCAAAACAATATAAAAAGGTACAAGAGGAAATAAATAAATAAATAAACAGGATAAAAATGGCAAGGAGGGAAACC
>JAHTLZ010000010.1:66273165-66291281 GCA_023846285.1 Phrynocephalus versicolor
CAGGTATTCAGGTCCCAAGCCGTGGAGGGTTTTGAAAACCAAAACCAGGACCTTGAACCTAATCCAGAGGGCAACGGGCAGCGGGCAGCCAGTGCAGGCGTACCACAACTGGGGTGTTATGGTCGTATTTACGAGCACCCACCACCAGTCTGGCTGCCACATTTTGCACCCGCTGCAATCTCCGGACAAGGGTCAAGGGCAACCCCACGTAGAGTAAGACACTCTTCAGCCAGCATTTTAATTAGACAGTGTTTTAGCGGGACTCATGAGCATCAGGGTTTAAAATCTGCACTGTATGTCAATTGTTTTAACCTATATTGTAACAGTTATGTTTTACTGTTTTATAGCTTTAATATACAGTATTGTTGTACGCCGCCCAGAGATCACCAGGTAGTGGGGCAGCTAAGAAATCTTGTAAACAAACAAACAAACACAAACAAACAAACACAGCCTATAAGCTGACTTGGGTTTTGGAGGAAAATATGGGATATAAATCAAATAAACGAACCATAGTCAGTCTTGAGGATTTGTAGGCAGTGGTCCATTGTCTACTCCATCCTTTTCAGTGATGGTGGTAACAAATGTGCTCTTGGTGCCACATGCCCTCACTAGATGTGTATCTCCCCGTGCTGGCAGCCTACAGAGCTCATATGAACAAACTTACCTGTCTGGGAGGAGTGTTGCCAGTTGCAGGGGGATACTCGATCTTTCTCAGCTGTTCCAGTGCAGTCTGCAACTCTGCCGCAGTCTTCACACCAAATATGCTCTTCCACACACTGAGCACCATTTCCGTGAAAGTGCCGTCTTGCTTCATGGGCCAATCATGATAGCAAGATACAGATGAGTTTCGGCTTTCCACCAGATTCCTTTCACTGAGGCACTTGTGAAGCAATTCATTAAGGCAGCACACCAATCTTTGTCCCTACAAAGGAATGGCAAATAAGTTGGTAAATCCATCGTCATCATAATTCTGTTTTAAGGAAGAGAGGGTGTATTTTTTAATGTACTTGCATTTAAAGCATTTATACTGTTGAAAGGGTAGATGTCAAGTTACGAAAGCAGATTAATGACTCAAATCAATTGACCTTTCCAATCTGTTTACTGAAAAAGAACGCAAGATGGCTGGGATATTCTGGAAGCTCAAGTCCACAGAAGTAGTCTTCCACATCTCTATATGTTGATGACATTTTTTTTTTAACAGACACAATGCAAACTGAATATTTTGTTTTTTCTCAGAAAAATATCAATTCCATTTTAATCTTTCCTGAGGAGGAATGCTCAGTTGGGCCAAACATCCATTCAGAGAAGTAAACAATCGAAGCATACATTCAGAGAAGTAAACATCCTTTCCCTCAAAACAAATATGTTTAGGATAATGCAATTAAGATATCAGGGAAGACTGGGCCACAGGAGCAGCAAATACATGTGGTCCATCCATCTAGACCAGAGGTTTCCAAACCTTGAATTCCCCCAGGTGTTCTTGGACTACAACTCCTAGAAATGTTGGCCAGCACAGCTGGTGATGAAGGCTTCTGGGAGTTTTAGTCCAAGAACATCTGGGGACCCAAGGTTGGGAAATGCTGGTCTATACGCCTACTCCCTAAGTGAAGCCACAGGCTTAAGTTGGCAAGAGCTAAGCAGGGCTGTGGTGGACAGGACATCTGGGAGGCTGCTTACTCATAGGGTTGTCATAAGTCAGGGGCAACACGATGGCATTTGGCAACAACTGTACACATACTGACCAACAAGTTCTCATGCTGCTGAAGGACCTCTTGCGCCCCCACCCAGTTCTTGGAAGACAGGAGTTCCTGGGCACATCTGAAGGAGAACGTCATTGCAAGATCTGTCTCTCCCGCTATCAAAGCCAGCTCTGCAGCAGTCTTCAGGGAAATGGTGTCTCCCTTTTTAGCCAGCACTTTGGCTGCATCATACGAAGAGGCAGCTCCCAAATAACTTTTTAAAACAAGAAGAAGAAGAAAAGGACTCTCAGTAAGTAACACATTACTTTGATTTGAAAAAAACTCTCAATTCACCGCAGACACAGTTTGCTCAGCCCAAGACTTTTGGGGGGTATCGTACGTTTAACTGCATTTAATCTCTTGGAAGTACCAGCTTTTTACAGGAATGCTACTTCTGTGTGAGTCATCTAAAATAAGATTGAATAATAAAATTGCTGCTTAATGTTTTCCAATTCAAGAATCCCTTTTCAGTAACTACATGTCTGTGTGCTTAAGACATGGAGAGAGAATATACTAATTTAGCACCCCCTGCTGTAAATCTTGTTTACTCTGCATAAGGGAGGTGACTGTCTGAAAGCCTGTGCCAGTGTTGGCAAACCTATGGTATGGGTGCCAAAGGTGGCACTTGGAGCCCTATCTGTGAGCACCCGACATCGCCCCTTCACAGCCACCTGTCTTCAGGTGTATTGGCACTTTGCGAAAAATTAGTGGGTTTTGAATTGCAGCTTGGGCACTCGGTCTCTAAAAGGTTCGCCATCACTGGCATATGCTCTCATGGAAAATTAGGATTTGAATTCAAGTGGAGTGCCTTCATGGGCAGTGACAGCTCTATGGAAGACAATCAAACTGGAGCAATATGCTTGCATGTTGGGTTCATATGCATCGGTAATGATTAAACAGAGATGATGTCAAAAAGAAATCTAAGATCATGCCAGATTTCTAGACTTGGGTGAACTTTCAACAGCATGATCATAACACCATTTCTTGTCTAAAACTTAAGAGACAAAGTGGTAAGTTACTAGGCACACAGATCAGATACCTCTTGTCCCGCTAAAATGAATGGGTGAATAACCACATTCCCAAACTGACTATTACTTCCCAAATTTCCATTACATTCCATGCCATTCACTGAATTCCCCGCTAAAGGATCCTAAAGGAGAGGCAAGGTAGCCAAATTCTTCCGAGAAATCTAGCTATTAGATTTGCAAAGCTCACTGAATTAAAAAGATTTTGGTGGCACCAATACCATTTGGCTGCTGTGGAATAATGGCCATCCTTCTCCAGCACCGCCGCCCAGCTAGTATATAAATCCTTCAGAACAGGATCCTCAGGGTGCAATCTAGCTTTGGCAATTGCAATAGCTTCCCTAAGCAAAAGATATTAAAGAAAAATATTAGAAACCCCACACCATTTCAATACACGAATAATGAGGGCTCAAGCAGAGATTTGTTGGAGAAGCTGACTCCAACAGTGCTCTCGACTTTCCTCAAATAAATTTAAGCCAGAAACGTAAAAGCAATTTACTAACATGACTTAAACACAGTAGCTGAAGAATACTATGGTTACAGGTCACACTGCAAGTGAATCATACAAGTAGGCCTTTGGGTCGTATATGCAAAGGCTCACTCAACGCTACAAGGTGGGTGATGAACTGAATTAATAAACTGATGTGTGAATTGCCATTGAGTCTACTGAAGGCAAGTCCATAGAAGCTGCAATTCACCTAAGTGAATGATGCCTTCTTTTTTCCAATGTATGTGAAATTACTGCACAGGACTATTACAACTATTTATGGCATCTCATGAGGTGGATTAAGATGAAATGTAGGATATATTTTTTTAAAAAAATCAATTACCATTTAGAATATATTTTACTCAAGATACACCAGTTCTTTGAAGAATTGGCCATGAATTTAATTCTACAATCATGCTGTTCTGCTTTTTAATACAGTCCCCATATTTCCCATCTACAACTATGTTATGGAGCATTTGATTCTAGTTCCCCAAATGCTCTTGATGCTGCTTGTAACTGAGAAAAAGGCAATCTGATACATTTATTAACTACTGTATACTGGGGTACTTCTGGTATCAACAAAGCCCCTAAAACAAAATTTGGTTTTCTTTTAGGGGCTGCCTCTTTTATTTTCTTCATTCGCTGCTCCATTCATCAATCACAAAAGAGGGCCTCTCTTTTGTTTAATTTCATGCTGGATTTTCTTTCTGGATTTTCAAGTGGGCAGGCGCAGAAACCAGGAAGTTAAAAAAAAAAAAACCCTTGGCTCCGCCGATGCTCTTTCTCCCAGTCCACCCACACTCTACTCCTCCCAGCTGGTGGCAGCACATTTTAAAATGGATCTTTGCCCAGCCCCCCGCAAGGCTTCAAAGGCAAGCAGCAGCAGCGGCAGCGGCAGCAGATCGCCATTGCCGCTTCCCTTGCAAGCCTCACGGGCTCGGCGAAGATCAATAGTACATCGTAAGACGGATGGAAACCGGGAGGGGAAAAAATCGTCTTACGATTTTTTCCCATCCCTGGAAATTGCATTTGTCTTACAAAGTTTTCGTCCTAAAGGGCATTCGTCTTACGAGGTATTACTGTAGCAGCAATGGTATACTATTAGGTGGAGGGCAGGCCGTTATGGGAGAACACACCCCAGAGGTATAATATCTGTTTTGTGCTCTTGCCCCCCTCTCAGCAGGCATAATCGAGGAAACCCTATAAGCCAACCCACACGCATTGGAGATCTCATTCTGTCTTCACATGGGGACAGGGAGAGGACAATCAGAAGATGGTGGACCTGGAGTCTTTCCCTTGTCACAGCCAGACAATCAGATCCTGAGATCTGTACTCCATACAACTAACATCTGGAAGCTGAGTCATGGCTACTGGACTTCTTTTTTGAGACAGAAACATTTTGCTGCTCATCCAAACAGCTTCATCAGTCTGAATACAGCTAGTGTGAGTCCTCCATCTTGTAGCTGTATTCAGACTGATGAAGCTGTTTGGATGAGCAGCGAAACGTTTCTATCACTCAAAAAAGAAATCCAGTAGCCATGACTCAACTTCCAGATAAACTTACCTGGATTACTGAGAATCTTCACAGACATATTTCCATACAACTAAAGCCCTCCACTGAGAGTAAAGACCATGGTCTGTCCCTGAATACAGATGGATCCAACTGGTTTCCAAAATGTCCTGGAGGTGGGGTTTGAGGTTCCAGCTGATAACTTCTTGTCTAACACCCAGAATAGTGCTTCTGCACTAACGGGACAGTATATAAGTTAAATAAATAAAAATAAATAAATACATTTGACACGCCTGTTGATGGTCTAATCACTGGTACTCAGAAATGATACACGCTGTAGCCGTAATCGCCCGTAAACATACTCTGATGCCATGCCCAGTCACCTCCGACCCACCACACCCATCACAGGTGAGTGGGTGGGGGAGATTACTTCCTTTATGCTGAAACCTATTAGCACCAACAAAAGATACTGACCTGAAAAAATTGTGTGATTTCAACAGTTCCACAGCTTCATATACTTTGTGGAGAGAGAGGAGATGGGAAGCCGCTTTCACGTACTGCTCTTGAAAACAAAGCTGCTTTACAAAGGCTTCGACTGTCCACGACCAGGCCTGGTAACCACCTGAATAGAAGGATAAACATTGCAAATAATAATACATCAAAAATTGAACAATAACTGGCAAGGACTCCATGCATAAACAAACAGAAAGAACCGGTTGCTTACCTGTAATGGTGGTTCTTCGAGTGTCCTCCGTGAATCCACACCATTGGGTTCGCGCGCGTCGCGCCGATGGTACCGGAAGCACTTCTAAGCAAAGGAAGTAGAAGCGTTAGACTCCGCCCCACCACCCATGGTCCCTTGCGTTCCCGCCTAAACGCCCCAGTTCCCTCTACACGCCGCCAGGATGGCTACCCGAACGACGTGACTAGAGGGGAGGCGGGCGGGTTGGTGTGGATTCACGGAGGACACTCGAAGAACCACCATTACAGGTAAGCAACCGGTTCTTCTCCTTCGTGTCCTCCGTGACACCACACCATTGGGTGAGTACCAAGCTACCTGAGAAGGTGGTGGGAAGTCACGGAAGAACAGTAGCCAGCACCGCTCTGCCGAAAGACGCTGAAGACTTAGCTCTTGTGTCCAACTTGTAGTGACGAACAAAGGTTGACGGTTGGGACCACGTAGCAGCCCGGCAAATGTCCTCAACAGGAACACCACGAAGAAAGGCAGTGGAAGAGGCCATGGCTCTCGTGGAGTGAGCGCGTACTCCCTGCGGGAGGGGGCGATGGGATAACTCGTAACAAAGTTTAATAGTCTCAACAATCCATTTAGAAAAACGTTGCGGAGAAACAGGTGACCCATGGGAACTCGGGTTATAACAAACAAACAACCGAGGCGTGCTACGAAGTGTAGCTGTCCTGGAAACATAGAATGCTAGGGCTCGACGGACATCCAATGAATGAAGGGTCCGTTCAACGGGAGAGGATGGGGAGGGAAAAAATACAGGGAAGATTAAGGGTTGGGATAGGTGAAAAGGTGAGACCACCTTAGGGAGAAAGGAAATGTCTGGGAAGGCCACAACCTTATCAGGGAAAAACTGAAGGTAAGGTTGATCGTGCCTAAGGGCACAAAGCTCACTAACTCGTCTCGCCGACGTGATGGCCACCAGGAAGGCCACCTTTAGAGTGAGCATACGAAGAGGAATGGAGGCGAGAGGCTCAAAAGGAGGTCTGGTAAGGGCCTGGAGGACGAGACGCAGAGACCATTGAGGGATTGGAAAGCGTCTGTCCGGATATGTATTTTTGAGACCTTTGAGGAAGGATTTCAATCTTGGGTGACGGAAAAACGTGGAAGCCGGGGAATCGGGTGGCTGGTGGGCAACTATGGCTGACAGGTAAACCCGGAGTGACGACATGGAGAGTCCAGACTGCTTCAGTCGGAGGAGAAAGCGGAGGACCACTGACAGAGGCGGGTCAAGGGAGGGGTAGGACTTGGACCTCGTGAACTCCACGAAGCGCTTCCACTTGGAGGCATAATTCCGTCTAGTGGATGGCTTTCTAGCAGCTCTACAGATGTCATCAATTATGGTCGAATCCTCCACGCTGTGAGCTTCAGACTGGGAAGGTCCGGATGGAGAATCAGACCATTGTCTCTCGACAAGAGGTTGGGCACCAAAGGTAGGGAGCGATGTTCTTGCGACATCTGAAGCAACGTGGCGAACCAAGGTTGCCGAGGCCACCAGGGAGCGATTAGGATGGCATTGGCCCTGTCTCGGCGCAGCTTTACTAGAGTCCTGTGGAGTAGAGGAATCGGAGGGAAAGCATACAACAGGTGACGAGACCATTGAAACAGGAAAGCATCCCCCAAAGAGCGTGGACCGACGCCCGCTCTGGAGCAGAACCTCGTGCACTTGGCGTTGACTTCCGATGCAAACAGGTCGATAGCAGGCTGACCCCACCTCCGAACTAGACTTCGGAAGACCGAGTGGAGAAGTTCCCATTCGTGGGAAATGGAAGATTGACGACTCAGGGAGTCCGCTAGATCGTTGTCGTCTCCCGAGAGGTGGATGGCCACTGGGTAGATGTGATGTTGGAGACACCAGTCCCAGAGGTCGATGGAGATTGCTAGTAGCGCCGACGAATGGGTGCCACCCTGTTTGTTGATATAATACATCGCCGTAGTATTGTCCGTGGCGATCATGACAACTTGGTCTCGAACTAGAGGTAAGAAGGCCTTCAGGGATGTAAAAATGGCCAAAAGCTCCAGTTCGTTGATGTGGCGAGATGAATCCGAAGAGGACCAAAGGCCATGAATTTGATGACTGCCACAGAAAGCCCCCCATCCCGAAAGGCTGGCGTCTGTTGTAATCTGGATTGTAGGAGTAGGCGGTTGGAAGCGCCGGCCAGCGAAAACTCGGGAGGGGCGGAGCCACCAACATGTGCGACGCCACACATGGGTCGGAATGAAGATAGGCTTGTGTGGGGAGTCCGACTCTGGGTCGAATTGGGACAGAAAACAGTGTTGGAGGTGCCGCATGTTCAGTCTGGCAAAGGGAACTGTCGAAGTGGTGGAGGACATCAAGCCAAGCAGACGTTGTATCCAGGTGGCAGGTATGTGAGCATCCGGACGGAGAAGGGACACTAAAGAGGTGATATCCGAAAACCGAGTTAGAGTGGGGAAGGCACGTCTGCGCCTGGAGTCCAAGATCGCCCCGATGTACTCGATGCGTTGGGACGGAACCAATTTGGACTTCTCTAGATTGACTTCGAGCCCGAGCGATTGCAGTAGATGCAACGTTGTCTGAAGATGCTCGAGGGCCTCTGACCGAGAGGACGCGACCAGGAGCCAATCGTCTATGTAAGGAAAAACGATGATGCCTTGTGATCGGAGGAAAGCGGCTACAGGGGCCATACATTTGGTGAAAACTCTGGGGGCCGTTGCGAGCCCAAAAGGGAGGGAGAGGAACTCGAAGGCGTGGCCAGAAATACTGAAGCGTAGGAACTTGCGATGAGACGGGTGAATGGAGATGTGAAAATAGGCATCCCGAAGGTCGATCACGGCGAACCAATCGTCTTGTTGAAGAAGGGGGAGAATGGTTTCCAGGGTGACCATTTTGAATTTCTTTGGAGAGATGAACCAATTGACAGAGCGGAGATCCAGAATGGGTCGCAATCCACCGTCCTTTTTGGGGACGGTGAAATAGGGGGAATAATGTCCCAGAGGAACGAGATCTGGAGGTACAGGCCGTATCGCGGCCTTTTGCAGAAGGGTGGAGATTTCGGCCCACAAAGCAGGAGATGGTGGAGTGGGGACAAAATGACCTAAGGGGGGGTAGAGAATCGAACTCTATGCGGTATCCTGTAGAGACAATGGACAGGACCCATCTGTCCGTGGTGATACGTTGCCACGCAGGCAGAAAGGGCCACAGCCTGGTGAGGTCAGAAGTCCTTCCGGCCTCGCTTGTCTTGATGGCGGGTAGATCGGAATTTGGACTTCTGGTGTTTGTCCTTGCCAGCGAAGGAGGGAGCAGGAGCTGGGGGGAAGGATTGGTCTCGCTGATGTTGTCGAGGAGAGGGCTGGTTGAAGGATCTCTTCCAGGAACCACGAAAGGACCGGTGTTGTTTAGAGGGGACGAGATTGAGTCGTTTGGCGGTGTTTTGGCTTTTCTGGTGTTCGTTCATGATCTCGTCTGTCTTCTCGTGGAAGAGGCCCTCGCCCTCAAAAGGTAGGCTACAAATTTTTCCTTTTGCATCCTCAGGTAAGCCAGTGGAGCGTAACCAGGCGTGTCGACGAAAAGCAATAGCCGATCCCATGGTTTTGGTGGCCGCGTCCAATGCGTGTCGTCCGGACCTCATTTGTTGGGTGGCGATGGACAGAGCTTCTTCCAGTACAGGTAAGGCGGTTTTGGAGACATCAGCCGAGGGTTCAATGGAAGATTTTACCTTGTTAATGAGGGCCCTTTGGTAAGCCCCCATAGTTGCTTGGTAATTAGCAATTTTGAATGATAAGGCAGCGGTAGAGTAGAGTTGTCGAGCCATAGTATCGATCTTCCTGCCCTCCTTGGAAGGAGGAATGGGTGTTTGGGAAGATCTAGACTGGATTTGTGAAGCAGAAACCACAACAGAATTTGGCACCGGATGTTTTGCCAGGAAGGGGGCACCTTCGTCGAAGACCCTGTAAAAACCTTCCAGTTTTCTGGATTTGGAAGACGATGGAATCTTCTTAAAAGAGTCCTTAGCCATATCTAGAATGGATGGAAGGACTCCGAGGTGGGCAGGTGAAGTAGAATCAGAAGCGATCTGATCAAATAGATGGTCCGAGTATTGTGGTGCAGGGTGATGGACTGGGATGTTCAAGGTGTTAGCCATCTTGTTGATGAATTCAGAATAGTTACCGATGGAATCAGCTGAGGATGGAGGGCTTTCTCCGGCAACATTGGAATCGGGGGTAGCAGCTCCATCACGATCGGTACCGTCCTCATCCTCGGAATCAGAGGAAGTGGAAGAGGACGAGTCGGAGTCAGAAGGAGAGGGAGGGTTTCCTTCAGTAGTCACGGTAGCGGAACGGTGTCGTTTATCGACCGCTTTGGTATGTTTGCGATGATGAGACTTAACAGGCTCGATAGCCATCGAGCCGGGTGACCTCGATCCCGAGGGTCTGTCTCTCTCATACCAAGTGTCCAACGGTTGCCAGCACGGTCCTGGAGGGAATGGTACCGTCGGAAACCCAGGAAACATGGGGTATGAAGAAAAAGGATACGGTACCATAGAAGCCTGGTTCGGTGGCCAGGATGGTGGTACCGGTGGCATCGATGGCCAGGCAGATGAACCCGATGGCCAAGCCCAAGGTTGGGACTGGGATGGTACCGATGGGGACGGGCGCGATCGAGGTAGCGCCGAGGAAGTGCCCGTATCGGTATCTCGGTGTCTCTTCGGTACCGGAGAAGATGGTTCTTCGGTAGCGGCACGCTTCCGAGCCACATGCTCTGGATGGGTGCTAACGTCTGATACCGGTGGCAAAGGCGGTACCGTGCCCTGCCAGCCCGGAGCCGGATAGCCAGGAAAAGACGGTTGCGGCATCGTCATGGGCATCTGGCTGGAAAGTCTCGGTATCGGGGCACTGGCGAAGAGAGAGGCAAGCTCCGAACGGTGAGGCTTACCAAAGGCATTGGTAGCGACCAGGGCCGAATCCGTAGAGCAGATTGAGACAGGCGAAGTGCTTCTACGGGTTGGAGATAAAGATGGTGATTTTCGGCGGGAAGGCGACTTGTCCCGGCGCTGTTTCTTTGATACCGAGGCCTCGGTATCAGTCCGCTTGGACTTAGATTTTTTGGTCGATTTTTCCACAGATTTTTCCTGGACCTCCGCCGTCGCTTGGGAAGCCGTCTCGGACTCCATTTGAGGCCGCAGTGATTTTTCTAGCAGGTAAGTGTTCAAACGATGTTTACGGTTCCTGAGGGCTTGGGCACTGAGACCTTTGCAATGCACACAGGTGCCCGGAGAATGAGTCTCGCCCAAGCAGTACAGGCAGGAAGAGTGTCCGTCGGAAAAGGGGATTTTCCCCCCGCAACGGACACACTTTTTGAAGAGGGCCCGTTGGGCCATAAAAGAAAGAAAATCAGCAATCCGTGACAGAGTCGAAGATCCGTTACCATCCAACACGGCGGTTAGAGGGAACTGGGGCGTTTAGGCGGGAACGCAAGGGACCATGGGTGGTGGGGCGGAGTCTAACGCTTCTACTTCCTTTGCTTAGAAGTGCTTCCGGTACCATCGGCGCGACGCGCGCGAACCCAATGGTGTGGTGTCACGGAGGACACGAAGGAGAACCACTGTTATTTTACAGAATAAAAGGAAAGCAAAGACGACATTTAAAATCCTCACAGAAGCTCAAAAAGACGTCTGTTTTCCAAATTACCACTTTATCATTACTGTATCGTCTAACCTAAAATATATTAATTGTTGCTCGTCCTTTACAACATTTACATTTCAAGGTGGATTGCCAAGCTTATCTTGGATCCGTTTATATACCAATTCCCAAGTTTCTTTTGCTTTTTGTGTTGTTTTTTCTTTTAAAATCTCCATTTCTGCCACCTTCGGGATCTTTTCCAACTATAACTAAGCCAGATATTTGAAGGCAGCAATCCTAACTGAACCTATCCCGGAACAACTTGGGTTAGCCTAGGATTTTTTGAAGGTCTCAGTTAAGCCTCTTTCACAGTGAAGCAGTACAATTTCTGGATGTCAAACATACCCATTGGTGAGATGGCCACCAGCTGATCAGTCAATTCTCCCCTTTCTGCTGCTGACTGAAGCGCATCTTTCAGGTCTCCTTTCCATAACATGAGCTGTTGAAATAACTCTGGGTGTCCATTTTCTAAGTGACTTTTTCCTATAGGTAAATAACACATGTTTCTGGTTTATTATTGCTTGCTTGCTTCCCTGAATAGTCCTATACCAGCAATGGCGGACCTTTTAGAGACCAAGTGCCCAAATTGCAATTTAGAACCCACTAATTTTTGGCAAAGTGCCTATAGAGCAAGTTAACCTGAATACAGGTGGCTGTGACGGGACGATGTCGGGTGCCCACAGAAAGGGCTCTGAGTACCACCTTTGGTACCCATGCCATAGGTTCGCCAACACCGTCTTATACCCTTCTCTTCTTCTAAACACACAGCAGTTAAGAACACAATGCCAGAATCCAATGGCATAAGTCTAAGTGGTGACCTGTTGCCAGGTCATATGACTGGTGTGCGACAATAGATACCAGGGCCAAACTCACTACTAGTGACAATTCACCTGTGGGATTTACACTGCTGAACCTACACCAATGGGCACAAGTGATAGATTCTGGCCAATATATAAACACCTGTAAAGCAAAAACTGTACTGCTTAAATTCAACAGGAGAGCAGTGATGAAATTTCCTGAGGACAAAGCTCAACATCCAAAGGCTGTACAAATATTTCTGCAGACTGCCTCTGAAATGACTGTCTGAGGCATATGCCCCCGACTCCCAGCTGTTGAGAAAGACAAAACTAATACTTCTTCCATGCTTGTAGACTTCCCACAGGCATCTCATTGGCCCCTGTGGGAATAGAGGACTAAACCAAATAGACCTTGGGTTTAATCCAAAGTTGGAATATGTATTAGGTAAATAGATACAAACTTAACATTGTGTAGCTCTCAGTATGAAGCTTTGTAACCATCCAGAGACTCAACAATTAACATTATGAGTCTAAAGAGATGGAGTTGGTTTTTGTCAGCATATGGCAGAAAAATATGGAATTGTCTGTTTGAATCATGGGACAATGGCTAAGCTAAAAGGAAAAAAAGCCTGAGCCATTCTAGCTGGCATATTGCCAGATCAGGGGACCTGTGCAATGTTCAATTTGCTGACTAAGTAACACATCATACACGGATACATAAGGAAGCAGGGATCATGTCTCAGCGTGATGGTGTATCATGAAGGAGCAGCGTATCATTTTGTCTGCCAGCATTTTGGGACTGGACTGGACTGGACTGTGACTACAATATTTTGCCTGCCAATTCTGAAGTGGTACTTGTATGTATGTATATATTTTTTGTAAATACAGCTCTGGTGGTGAAGGTGAAAAACCTGAGTCTGGTGCTGTTTTTTTACATCTGCACTTCTCCTACTTATGGAAGTTCCAACCAGCCTCGAGGAACAGCTATTAGCAGCCCGTGCACTCGGACACGTTTGCTAGCAGAAACATGCTGGATGGACGGGACACAAAAGTGCTTAACACAGACGGCATTGTAAATGAAATCTTCAAGGATTATCATGATCAAAAGTAAGTCAATGGTGGCTCCCTCCCTCCCCCTCTCCCACCTGGATTGTGGGTGATTGTTTAGAACAGGGGAGTGCAGATTAGGGGGTTGTTTGTTTTCTCTTTAGATTTTTATTTAATCTGTTTTCAACATCCTTTCTTATTTTTCAAACCATTTTTAGTCATGGGGCAGCTAGTCAAGTGTGTATAGGGCTACAAATTGCATTTTATTATTGTCACATTAAAAACACAGAGTAAAATCCAGTTGTTAGTCCCAAACAGAGCAGATTCTGCAGCCATTTTACCTAAACCATGGTGTGGATGTGACGTCTAGCCAACTTCTTTTGTGAGTTTTGGCATTTTGTGTGTACATTATGTGGTTTTAGTGGATCTCACCACCAAGCGGGACAAACACTAAGAAAAAGAAGACGTACGTGGACTATGGGACCCCAGAACGAATAATTTGAGTTTCTGTTGTTTATTATGAGGAAATTTGTTTTGATATACAAGTGCTTTGGTTTACAAGCATGTTTCTGGAACAGATTATGCTCATAAGCCAAGTTACAGCATTACTGTATTGTATTTCAAGTTGTCAAACTCAGCATACAACAAATAATGTCAGCATTGATTTTGCAGGTCACAACAACTTAATGCCAAAATTTACACAAATAAGAGGAATAGGATTTTGGCCATTTTGCTTCAACGGGACAGCTTGCTGATTTACTGGAAATGATCAAGTTTTATAATAACCAACATTCAATAATAACACCTCAGTGTCCAGATATTGCATCAGTTTTTGTCCACCACCACCCCAAAAAAATCCAAGGGCAAAAGTTGTTGTTAAGGCTCCAAAACTAACCTTCTGTTTCCAGCATTTTATAGAGGGCAGATCTATCTGTGAAGAGCCCCAAATGGAAAGGATCCCTTGAAGATCGTTCTGAATCTTCATTCAGATCTAGCAGAAAGACAGAAAAAAGTTTACTCTCTGTTTTTCATATCTGATCCATATGATAGGAAGACCTCTGAATGTCCTTCTCATAGTTCTTGATCACTTACAAAGCGCCCCCAGAGTTTAAAAAAAAAACCTAAAAGAGTGGCTCTAAATTAATAATCCATTTAGGGAAAGCCTCATTGTCTGTAGGAAAATCCTCATCCTGAGTGTTGTCTCTCAAATGGACAGTCCTACACACACACATAATTCCCATAGTCAATCAACAGTCCTTCCATTTTCAAGTAGTTTGTCCATATAGGCTAAAATGATAGTGCATTTTCACAAGTCCTCTTTAGTTCAGATAGTAAAAAATAATCAGTGAACACATCCCAAATTAAAATATAAGGAGTACAGTGATCCCTTGCATGGCGAATGCCTTGTAAGACGAAAAAATTCCTAAGATGTTCATAAGAGGAAAATTCCCTGTGGGATGCCTTGCAAGACAAAAATCTGTTCCGCATTTTGAAACAAGTTACCCAGGATGCATTGCACCCCGTAGTTTGTGGAGGGGATGGAATTTTTTCATCAAGTTTTGGAGCCATTCTGGGCATTGTTTTGCAGCATTATTTTTACTTTTAGAACTTGGAAAGGTGGGGAGCTGATGTTTCCTTTCTTTCTTTTCGGTTTCTGCATTGGTTTTCATTGCACTTTTGGCAGGAATGACCTGGGTTTGTCTTGGAGCTTTTCTTTTGCATTGCACTGTGGGGGTGGGGGTGGGGTGGGTCCTGGCTCTGCATGCCTTTAAAGTCCACTTTATAAAGAGGTCTGAAAAAAGGCAATTTTTTTGCCATTTTCAGACCTCCAGAACGGTTTAATCTGTTTCCCATTCATTCCTATGTGAAACCGCATTTCGTAGGGCCAATTTTTCATAAAATGAATTGACCTGCAGAACGAATTAAATTTGTCTTGCAAGGTATCACTGTAGTTAGTCCTGAATAGAAGCATGATGCCGAAGGAACAACTCCTTTCTTTGGCTCTTTCTATTAGTTGCTCAGATAAGAATTTCTGTAGAACTTTTACCATTTGTACCCTAAATGTCATGAGCACAGGGTAACAGGAGAAAAAAAAAAACAGTATGCGGGGAGGCACAAAATCGAACACTGTGGCTCAGTTGTGTTACAAGCACATATCCTTGATGCTAACGTTGTGCTAAAACAATAGCTAATAAGGAAACAAGTATAAGCCCCTTTGACATGCGCAATCGACAAAGGATTCAGTCTTCCTCTGCCTTCTTTCCCCCCCCCCCACCCTAGCCCAGTTCTAGCTCTAAACTGTTCTGAAGGTGCACTCCACAGGTTCTATGTTTGTATTGTCTTTTTGGCAAAAAGACAATGAAAGAGGAATTTACTATGCAAACAAGCCCTTGAAAACTATGAATCACGCTGCTGCTTCTCCTGCTGCACAAGTCCTACGTAACTGCTTCTGAAAACCAGGGCAATCTCATTCAAGATGGGGCACAAACATGGCACTGACAAATTCAGTCCCAAATTCTTGTCAACTGATGCCACAGATCACACGTTGAGAATGAAGGGCTACAAAGGTGTTAAAAGTTTAGAAAAACCACACATTCTAAATGGACCAAAAGAAGAGTAGCCAATACAGTAGCAAGAGAATGTTCTGCACGTACCTTTGGCGTGTAAGAAGCTTGCTATTCTCAAACAGTCCTGGTGCTGCTCCTCTTTTGACCTGTGGTCCATTGATGTGCTGAGTGGTAGGATGGAGCGAGGTTTTTTCCTCTTCACAGAAACATCGGAGCCTATACAAAAAGTTGGCATAACTCCACTCATTCATTATGAGCCAATGTTTGGGGTGGGAGGCGGGGAGGGTGGAGAGGAGAAGAGAATGAAATATTCCATCGGAAGGTAGATACCTTCACTTAAGGTAATTATGAGAGCTCCTTACAACTGCTGTTTATAAAACAAAAATATGTATATAGAGCCCAATTCAGAAATCGCTTTATTGTCAATATTTGTTACGATGGATTATGACTTTAAAATTAGAGAGTTGATCATTAATCTCTTGACAGCAGCTAGACTAATTATAGCGAGGAATTGGAAGGGGAATTATGGACTATGAATGGTATAATGAAGTATGGGATATTGCCTTAAATGATAAATTGATGTGTAATTTAAAGATTAAGAAATGAGAGTAAAAAGAGATCGTTTTAATGATATATGGGGTAGATTTATTGAATATGTCCTTGTAAGAAGTAAAGGTAAAGTTCCAGTGCAACAATCAATTCAGTTCTGGTAGTGAGGCTAAGGAAGGATATTGGTAGAGGTCTGTTGGTGGAGGGGAGCGCTGTTGTTTAGTTTTAATTTTAATTTTTAAAATATATTTTGTATTTGTATTGTGTACTGTTTTGTAAAACTTTAATAAAATTAAGTTTTAAAAATGTGATTCTAGGAAAGGACTAAATGCAGTCCCGGCTACTCTGGAGTCACCACATCATCTAAACCACAAACACAGAATACAGTTCTGGCACTGCCTGAGGCGGGGTATGATTGAGACGTACAAAATAATGCAGGGCATGAGTAAAGTGGATAGAGGGACACTCTTCTCCCTCTCACCAGAACTAGGGGACATCCACTCAAATTGAGGGCTGGGAGAGTGAGAAAGGACAAAAGAAACTATTTTTTTTACCCAGCGTGTTGTTAGTCTGTGGAACTCCCTGCCACAGGATGTGGCGATGGCATCTGGCCTGGATGCCTTCAAAAGGGGACTGGACAGATTCCTGGAGGAATGGTCCATCACAGGTTACAAACCATGATGGAGATGTGTAATCTCCAGGCTTAAAACCGGGGTACTTCAAGGTCTAGATGCAGGGGAGTGGTGGCAGGAGACAGATATCTAGTCTCGTGTGCTCTCAGATGCATTTGGTGGGGCCACTGTGAGATACAGGAAGCTGGACTAGATGGGCTTTTGGCCTGATACAGCATTGCTCTTCTTATGTTCTTATGTCAATAATCTGTGTTACAGGTTTTTACAGACTTATCTGCTTCTTGTTTGTTCTAATTCATGTTGTTTTAGTCCAGTGCTGTCCAACTTTGAACAGGCCGAGGTCTACTTTTTTGGACCAAAGTACCTGAGGGCTACTACACTAAAACCTCTACTTATGAATTTTAATATTTGTAAGTAGAGCAGCGGTTTCCCATAGGAATGCATTGAAAATAAGACAATATATAGCATACTTGCATTGGTCATTTTTATATGCATGTAAAACTTCAACATGTTATATTATCAGGAAGAAGTGTGTCTAAGCCAGGGCTGTCCAACTTTGAACAGGCTGAGTTGCTGATCACCTGGCCAGCAAGGGGGAGCAGGGGACCACACCATGGCCCTTGAACTGACCCGCTTGGCTGAGACAGTGGGCTGGCTGACCAGGAACTTTGCTGGGACAGTGGCGGTCCTTGGAGTCAGGGAGGGAGGGGTGGAGAACTTATCCCCTCACATTTTTTATTGATGGCTGGTGGGCTACTTTTGAACCCTTCACGGGCTACTGGTAGCCCCCGGTCTACCTGTTGGGCAGGCCTGTTTTAGTCTATTGTATTTTATGATTAACTGTACTCACACTTTTGTATATTAGTGATTTTAGAGATTCTTTACATATTTTTAATATTTGAAATGGTGCTTTTTAATACTGGTATGCATTTAAATACTTGTGACTATTGTATCTTTGGGTGCCTTTAACAGCAATTATTGTATTGTTTTAACTGACAGTGAGTTCTCTTATAGGCCAGTATACACAGGTTTCATTTATCTGCTGCCTGAAAATATTACCTTAAATAGCCCAGAATTATTGTTTTATACTCTCTCTCTCTCTCTCTCTCTCTCTCTGTGCCTGCCAGTTGTTGGCTATACAGGGAATCTCCCCATAGTGCCTCCTCTTTTGATAGCCTGGGTGCTTGAGGAGGTGCAGCATTCCCTCCTGTGAATGGAGGTTCTGATGGCCGTGTATGGGCCTCCCAGCGATTGGGGAGGTGGAAAGGTGGTGGGCGTGCTACAGATTAAGTATACAGTGGTTCATTGCACTTCGTGCCCATCTCTAGTTTCTGTATCTACACTTTTCAGCATGCATGAT
>JAHTLZ010000010.1:66291291-66321510 GCA_023846285.1 Phrynocephalus versicolor
TGTGTGTGTGTGTGTGTGTGTGTGTTGGGAGGAGGGCTTGGACTCAGTCCCCCCTGCCTTCCTTGGTGGCCAGATGGGCAATATATAATTCAAGTCAAGTCAACTCAAATCAAATAAATAAGAATGCAAGAATAAATAAATAAATAAGCAAAAAAAATCTCAATTTATTCATAGCGAAATATAAGCATCATATTCTCAATCAATAGGAACTATATAAACATGCTCTACAGAAAACAAAACACATACCCACCTGGCTTTATTTGATCTTTCCTGATAACTGGGGTTTTTAGGATCGCAGAAGGTGTTGTGGTATCTGGCCCATAAGCAGGTGGTTGACACACAAATGATTCTTTGTGAGCTACAATGAAGAGATGAGGTATGCTTTTGTCATCTATAGCATAAATGGCCCCACCCATACATACCATAAACAACAAGCAGAAGACTTAGCAAAACTGTGACTTAGACTTCATTGGATATTGTGCCTGAGTCCCCCCACCTCTGTTGAGAGATGGGTTTTCAATGCTCAAGTGAATGGTTTCCCTGACCCCTCTCCCAAAACACCTGTCTTCTCTGTCTAATATGCGTACATCTTCACCTTTGAATGAGTGCCCTTTGTCCTTCCAATGAAGGTACACTGCTGATTCTGGTCCTGAGCTGTTGCCCCTCCTATGTTGGGCCATCCTCCTGTTTAATGGCTGTTTGATTTCTCCAATGTAGAGATCTGTACACTCCTCACTGCATTGGACTGCATGTACTATATTGCTCCTCTTATGTTTTGGTGTCAGGTCCTTTTGGGTGGAAAAACCCTCTCTCAACAGAGGTGTGAGACTCAGGCATGTTTATCATGCTTGTTTCATCAATCCCAAGGCAAATTAAAAGCACTTCACACCTCAACCAGCAAGGAGGCCACAGTAAACAACCCATACTTAATGGGTGTTGTGAAGGGTAACAGATGGGACTTTCATGCACCCCAGGCCGTTGTAATCCAACAAACCTATTTAGGCTATTGTCCATCTAACAAGCCTATTTAGGCCACTGTCCACCTAATGAGCCTCTGCAGACCAGGGTGATGTGAAACCAAGGTGAACTGTAAATTGGAAGCCTTGCCATTAACTTTCCTCAGACTGCTGAAGCTGCTTGGAAGAGTAGCAAAACGTTCTAATCTCTCAAGGAAAGAAGTCCAGTTGTCATGACTCAACTTCCAGATAACCTCACATGGATGACTGAGAATCTTTACAGACATAATAAAGAGAAAACAGCCACTTGTTCCAAGAAGTACATATGTATATGGACTCAGTCTTCCATCCTTCTGAAGTCAGTGAAATGGGTACCCAGCTTGCCGGGGGGGGGGTGGAGGAGCAATGTGTAGCCTGCATAATTAAATTGTAAACTGCCTAGACTAGACTAGTGCTTGAATTGCTATGGGGTGGTATATAAGCAGAACACTTTGCTTTTGCTTTATATTAACATCCATTCTGTTATTATATTTAAAATTTCAGGAAGTTTTAAGGACTTTAAGAGACAGAAGCACAATAGGCAAGTCTTTGCAGAACCGGCATGTCAATGACACTTGGCAGTGAACCAGGGCAGGAAGGGATGTGGATAAACAATTGCCTACAATTACTGCTAACCTGCTAATAGACCATAGACGGAAAATCGAGGGCAGGTTGTGTTGTAAGAGACAGCACCTCATACTTACGGAACAACATGGGGATGAAGAGAGAGAGTGAATTTTTAGTACTTGTTCTGAAAATCCTGTGCCCCAACAGTGATATACCACTAATGCAAATATATAAACACAAGCCAGAGGGATCTAAATACCTTCTGTGATCATTCCTTCAGCCACCTCCTGCTCTTCCTTGTCTCCTTCTTGGTCTGAAATCCCATCCTCCTCTATCAAAGATTCCTTTATATGGTCTCCGCCATTCACCCAGTCATTCACTTCCTGAGTTGAAGGCAACTTCCCTGGTAGTTTCTTCTTCTTTTTGGCTTTTGTTTTCGGCTGAGTGCTTCTCTTTTTCTCCAACTCAATGCTCTTCTTACCTGCTAAAGAACAGAGACATTCCAAAAACGGGTTGCTCATTATCAAACGATCGTCGTGGGATTGCCAACAAGCCCACCCTTCTTTGAAAGGTTTATGAAGCATCAGCAAAAGTCACACGTGCCCCTAATCCAGTGGTGTCCAAACTTTGGCCTTCCAGATGTTTTGGACCACAACCCCCACAGTCCTTTGTCACTGGAAATACAAGGCTTGGAATTCTGGGAGCTCGGGTCCAAAACATCTGGAGGGCTGAAGTTTGGACACCCCTGCCCTAATCTATTGCAGGAATGGGGGAATGCTTAAAATCAATTTCCTGGATTCCCAAGGACATTTTTCAAGAATGAAATGAAATGAAATGAAATATACCAACCTTGGGGAGGGCGGCTGTGCTCCTGCTGCGTGGGCTTCCATTTATGAACAGAAAAGTCATCAGCTCCAGTGTAAATGGAGTCCGCGTCCACTGGTGACCACTGCACAGAGAGCAGCCGGCCCCGGTGCCCCCTGTAATTGTGCAAAGGCTCTTCCTTTAGAACATCCCAAACCTATAAACAAAACCTTTCGTTAGAAAAGGAATGCACATTCAACAGGATTTCCTCACCAAAATCATCTCTGCTGAGTGGCCACCTTAATTTACAAGAGAGGAAAACTTTCTGGACTAGATCCATCAGCACCCCAAATCATCCTTACTTCTACCGAGGAAGGCTCCCCATATTCTTTGCTCCGTGTTCTCATGACTACCTCCTTGCTGCGACCACCCGCCCTTTAAGTACTGAGGTAGCTTTCCACTGAGCTGCCCTCTTTCCCACGATGTGCTGGTGACACATTCTCTCTCTGGACGATCTGTCCTTGAAGCATGATTCTGTGGAAGAATTCCAAAGAAGGCAAGCATTTGGGGAAAGACCCTCTGGAGGAACACTGACTGGAAGAAGCAGCTGCCTCTGGGTGGTTCTACTGTGGGATGGTAGATACCTAGTAGATAGTGGGATACTACAATTCTCATAATCCCAACCATTTGCCAGGATAATTACAGCTGATGGGAGTAGTGGCCAGAAACATGTGAGAAGTATCCGTGTTTATGCTCTGGATTAAGATCAAATAACACTGAGCTGCCTTTTCCTCTGTATTCCATTAACTCGCAATATCAAGACATCGGTCTGTGCAAATGGGAAAACAGGACCAATACAGATTGGTCATCTATCTCAGAAACTAAAGTCAACTTGTACTGACTTGCAATTGTACTTTAGGGCATAGTAAACAATGGCTAAGGAAAGCCCACTCGGAGCATTAGCCTTTAATCTATATAGGTTTCTATGTACTGTACCTGTACCCTAGTATTAAACTTGATCCTGGTAATAAAAAATTGAAATTTCCCCCAAGATGCACTGTTGTGTAGGTTTCAGTATATTAGCCTACACTCCATATTTGCACAATGTTGCTATCATCCTACAACAACCCAGCTGTTTTCCTGTCTTCTTGCCTTGCTGGATGTACAGTAACCCCCTGCCTATTGTGGGGGTTAGGGACCCGACCTGAGCTGCGACAATTAATGCAGGGTCGAGTCAGGACTGGAGGAACCTGTCTCAGACCTCTTGTACTTACCCCAGGCCTGGCGCTGCCCCAAATGGCTCTCCGACAGCCTTCCCAGACCCGTTGGGAGGCTCCAAAAGTGTTTTCCAGGTCACTTCTCTTTTTTCCCGAAGTCGTTTCCGGTTCACCAGGAGGCACTTTGGGGGCGGCCCAACGGGCCCGGGAAGGCCATCAGAGGCCCGTTTGGGGCAGCGCCAGGTCTGGGGTAAGGACAGGGGCATTTTTTTTCATATACTGCAGTCCCGCGATATACTGGGACCACAGTATATGAACTGTGAAAGGGTGGGTTGGGTTACTGTATTTATGACTTTGTTTTTATATTGTGTTGGCCTATTTTTATTGGTTTCTATTGCTGTACTTCATATTTATTTGTTCACCGCCCCAGAGTTCCCTTTGGGAAACTTGGCACGGTTAATAAGTGCAATAAAAATTAATTAAATAAATAAATATGCACAAATGATGAGTGGAATCTATGGGTGATAATAGCATCAGCATACACCAAACAAGGCTCACAAATACAGGTGCACTGCACTTGAAGCAGAAGACATAGCACAAGCAGCAATCTTTCAAAGCACTAAACCATGTGGTGCAGAGAAATGAAAAAAAACAGGAGGTATTCTTGAATGCCACAACTGTGTGATTGATTAGTTAGGGAACTGGGAGAAAGACCCTCAATGAGGAGCTAGAGCTCTTTCACAACCATACCTGGGCAGTACCGTCATAGCAAGCCGATACCAGTCTTCCATCATGATGTGGGCTCCAGGACAAGCTAGTGATCTTGGCTGTGTGCCCAACCAAGGTACGAAAGGGTTCAGTTATTGTCACAGGCTTCTGTGGAGAACTCTCTAAAGAGGGATCATGATGATGTTAAAGTCAACCAGATAAAATGTCACCAAAAGGATTTCACAGAAAAATACTACTATGGCGAAAACCCCCAGTTACATAATCAGAGAGGTTCTACTGAAATTTGAACAATGCCAATAAAGGGGATTAAAGGGCTCACACACAAGTATGTGTGAATGGCAGCCTTCTATGACAAGGATCAGCACTAGATTCCTTATACTCAGCTTCTGAGTTGCTCATATTTCCAAGATGTTTTTGATGCAGCAAGTCTTTTGCAACACTGTAACATGTGATGAACATAAGAACATAAGAAGAGCCATAAGAAGGTATCAGGCCAAAGGCCCATCTAGTCCAGCTTCCTGTATCTCACAGTGGCCGAACCAGATGCGTATGGGAGTGCATGAGACTAGATATCTGTCTCCTGATACTACTCCCCTCCATCTGGTCCTTGAGGTACCCCGGTTTTAAGCTTGGAGTTGACACACCTCCCTCATGGTTTGTAACCTGTGATGGACTTTTCCCCGAGGAATCTGTCCAATCCCCTTTTGAAGGCATCCAGGCCAGATGCCATTACCACATTCTGTGGCAGGAGTTCCACAGACTAACAACGCGCTGGGTGAAAAAATATTTTCTTTTGTCTGTTCTTACTCTCCCAGCCCTCAATTTGAGTGGATGTCCCCTAGTTCTGGTATTTTGGGAGAGGGAGAAGAGCTTCCCTCTATCCACTTTACTCATGCCCTGCATTATTTTGTATGTCTCAATCATATCCCCCCTCAGGCGCCTTTTTTCCAGACTAAAGAGCCCCAAACGTTTCAGCCTTTCCTCATAAGGGAGGTCCCCCAGATCAGTAATCATTTTAGTCGCTCTCTTCTGTACCTTTTCCAGTTCCAATATGTCTTTTTTGAGGTGCGGATACCAGAATTGTACACAAAACTCCAGGTGCGGCCTTACTATCATTTTGTATAATGGCATTATAATGTTGGCTGTTTTATTTTCAATCCCCTTTTTGATAATCCCTAGCATGGAATTGGCCTTCTTCACTGCTGCCACACATTGGGGAGACACCTTCATGGAGCTGTCCACCAACACACCAAGATCTCTTTCCTGATCCATCACGGATAACTCAGAGCCCATGAGTTGATAGATAAAGTTTTGATTTTTTTTGCCACAATATGCATTACTTTACATTTGATGCTGTTAGATTTATCAGCAGGTAAATCCACCCTTGCGTTAATCTCCTATCGGGGGCAATACTGTAACACATGGAAAGAGGAGCACACTGGAACAATTTGTAGTGGTTTAACAAACTCCTTTTATCTTATCCACCATCACACAGAAAGACTTAGTCAGCTCAGTGAGTGCTCCACATACATGGATCGATTTGATACTACAGTAGTATCAACTTACTTTCATCGACCCTTTCTTTTAAGATGTTCTGATTCCAAATGTCCAAGAAAAGAAGTGCCAAGGGTAATTTATTCAGATCTATGAGCTTCTCTATTTTCCGCCACCACCAAACTTCAAGGAAATTAGCTTCACAGAAACAGGTGCTGATCGAGTAAGTTTCTCAAATTTTTCTTATGCTATTTTCTAAACAGCAGGCAGAGTAGCCTCTAAACAAATAAGGGCTCAGATGGAAGAGAAGGAAACATTCCAGAGAGCATTTCCAAGGCATGGAGAAGACCGCAAGGCCAAGAAAAGGGGAAGCGGCTTTACCAAAGCATAACTAGGAATTACCTAGGACACTCTTGACATTATGCACATAGATGACAGCATTGTTTGAACCAGAAGCTATCATGTAACCCAGTTCTGGCTGCGTGCCGTGGTCATGATGCCAGCGAATAGCATTGATGAGTTTGTGGTGCTGTTGGATGGTGCACATTAGTTTCAAGTCAGGAGCTCGAAATATTTCTATTGATCTGAAATGTTGAAAAGTATGTGGAATTTTGGTTAACCGTACATATCATGTGGCAAGCAATGTCTGCCCTCTATCCTTGAAGAACAATATCCATAACTTTTAAGGATGGCTAAAATACATACAGTCTAGGTCATACCACAAGGTACTTTCAACCTAAGCCAGAAATGGATGCTTATGAACAACTTATGGAGACTAAGGAGCATACTGGCGTAAGGCCTGTTGTGACTCACCCTCACCAGACAAGACTATGACTTAGGTCATAATTGCCTTGGGGCCTTTTGAAGAGAAAGTCCCGATAGAAATATTTCAAATAAATAAATACATTAGAGGGACAGCCAAATACTCAGGCAACCAAACACGACATCTCTTTGAAATAACACTTAAGATCCTGCTCACCGACCATGAACTAATCCATAAGAAGACACATGGAGGAAGAATGAAAAGGATAGGTTAACCTATCACATTTTGAGTCTTAACTGGTTAGTGCATTCTATACCAATTAAAATGGGAGGTCTGAATAGATATCTGCTTGTTTTCCTTTAGTTAAGGTTGTCAAATAACATTTGATAATGCTGACACACTGTAATGGACTAGAGACAAGTTATTTGGGTGTTTAATGTCCCCTGAGTTTAATTTATGCCAGCCTGTATGCACTAGCCATAAGCATACCATGCATGCACAAAACACTAAACTGAAGTCAACTGTAAATTGGAAGGAAATCTAAATTCCTTGCAGACTTTTTTGGAGGAAAAAAGGGAAGAGAAGGAACTGTACAAATCCCAAGCTCACAACAGTTCATTAACATGTCATCACAACTTTCTACAATATTGAGACCATTAGCATTTCTTTAGGTTTTCTAGCAAAACAAATTTTGTACTATTGTTCCTTTCATTGAATGAAAGGAACTTGTTATGAAACACCAGCATTGTATTTACTAGCTTTATGTAGTTATATTGCCAAGAAACGTCACTTCTCCCTTCCAAGAGAGAGAACTATCACAGATTTCACTATCACTAAGTTTTCTTCATGCTGACCACGGTTTCTCCTGCAAATTACAACCTAGCATGAAAGTTAAATTTTAGCACATACCCATCTTCATTACCAATAGCCAAGGTGCTGCCATCGGGCTTCCAGCTGATCTCTGTGTGTGCTGGTAACTTGTGCTAAAAAGAAAGTTGACAAAATGATGGAAGTTTAATAGTTCTGAAATCTATGTATACAGGTTCTCTAAAAATACATGAAAAAGGAATAAAACGATAACAGTAGAAAACAAGGAGGCATCCAAAAAGCATCTTATCACATATAATTCAAAGACACTGTGTGCAATTCTCTACTTTTCTTACTGGATTTTCTATTGGGGGGGAGACCCACAGTGTAATGAAACAGAAAACATAAAAGGGCTGCAAATTTTTAACTGTTCCTTCCATAAACATCCTTGTATAGAGTGCAACTACACAGTCAAAAACTAATCTGAAAGTACTAAGATGGTGGAAAGCCTCATCCAAGAGAAATTCTTAAAACACATAGAAGAACAAACCTTGCTGAGAGAAAATCAGCATGGCTTCTGTAAGGGTAAGTCTTGTCTGACAAATATTTTAGAATTCTTTGAAAAGGTCAACAGGAATGTGAGATTTGAGTGAACCGGTGGATATTGTCTATCTGGATTTTCAGAAGGCTTTTGACACAGTCCCTCACCCATGGCTACTGAGTAAACTGCATAGTCAGGAGATAAGAGGGCAGGTCCTCTTATGGATTGAGAACTGGTTTGAGATCCAGGAAACAAAGAGTAGGTGTCAATGGGAAATTTTCACAATGGAGAGAAGTGAAAAGTGGTGTGCCCCAGGGATCTGTCCTAGGACCGGTGCTTTTCAATCTGTTCATAAGTGACCTGGAGACAGGGATAAGCAGTGAGGTGGCCAAGTTTGTGGATGACACGAAACTTTTCTGTGTGGTAAAAACCAGAGGAGATTGTGAAGAGCTCCAGAAGGATCTCTCCAAACTGAGGGAATGAGCTGCGAAATGGCAAATGCATTTTAATGTAGCCAAATGTAAAGTAATGCATATTGAGGCAAAAAAATCAAAACTTTATCTATCAACTCATGGGCTCTGAACTATCCGTGATGGATCAGGAAAGAGATCTTGGTGTGTTGGTGGACAGCTCCATGAAGGTGTCTACCAAATGTATGGCAGCAGTGAAGAAGGCCAATTCCATGCTAGGGATTATCAAAAAGGGGATTGAAAATAAAACAGCCAACATTATGATGCCATTATACATAACGATAGTAAGGCTGCACCTGGAGTATTGTGTACAATTCTGGTCACCGCATCTCAAGAAAGACATAGTGGAACTCGAAAAGGTGCAGAAGTGAGCGACTAAAATGATTACTGGGCTGGGGGACCTTCCTTATGAGGAAAGGCTAAAACATTTGGGGCTCTTTAGTCTGGAAAAAAGGTGCCTGAGGGGGGATATGATTGAGATATACAAAATAATGCAGGGCATGAGTAAAGTGGAGAGAAGGACGCTCTTCTCCCTCTCACAAAATACCGGAACTAGGGGACATACACTCCTGCCACAGGATGTGGTGATGATATCTGGCCTGGATACCTTCAAAAGGGGACTGGACAGATTCCTCGAGGAAAAGTCCATCACAGGTTAGAAACCACGAGGGAGATGTTTAATCTCCAGGCTTAAAACTGCAGTAGTTCAAGGACCAGCTGCAGGGGAGTGGTATAAGGAGACATATACCTAGTCTCGTGCACTCCCAGACACATCTGGTGGGGCCATTGTGAGATGCAGGAAGCTGGACTAGATGGGCCTTTGGCCTGATCCATCATGGCTCTTCTTATGCTGTTATGTAGGACAAATATTAATCGTCCTCATTCAATCTCATGGAATCATTGATTTCTGTTTTTCACATCAGAATTTACCTGAACCATTCATCCACCCAGGAGGCTGGAACCAAAACAGCTCCATGAAAAAAAGCCTATGGCATGCATCTCACTATAAACATGTACATTAGAACCATATGTCTACTGGAACATCTCCATAGAAATAAATGTAATAACTAGCACAGAATTAAGAAACACCCTGAAGACATGGAATATAATCTCTGCTACATTCCAGTTCTGACACTCCTTGTTCCCTGCCTTACTCCAGAAAGAAGATGCACATCTTCTTCTGAAATACATTTGAAACTGAACGTTAAGAGTTTGAGAAACAGAAAAAAACCCTTGTGTTTGATCCCCAAAGCCAAAACCAACACCATTATTCTGTTAAAATTTCCCATGCCAGTAATTTACATGTATAACAAGAATCAATAACAATCTTGTCGAAAGAGATTTAATGGAGAATTCTGTTATAAATAAAGGGGATTGTGTGAGTTGGATGTATTCAGAATCCTGTCTAATTTGCAGGCTTGTCAAACACCATCTGATGTTCCAACAGAAGAGTGAGAATTTCAAATGCTTTAAATTTACAACATATTTACTGTCATAGAAAGGACAGCAGACAAATATGGTAGACAATTGAGTGTGAATTTTAATTCCACCATAAGCATACGCTCACTATTATCTTACTGTTGTTTCCCTCTTGTGTCTATGCTTGTGAAGTAATGGAAGATAAAACTGGCAGATTTTTCCATCTAGATCTGTACTCCAGACCCGGCCCGCTACATTCCCACATTTTCCTTGCCTTGCAACTGCCCTCCTACAAACAAACCCTTGGCTATTGCTTTCTATCATGGCTATGGAGTTTTGCTTTCAGTCCACTTTAACATATTCCCTTCAATTCACTGTTCTCATGGGGAACAGCCTGAAAAGGTGAGGCCTAGACTGTTTCACTTTCTTCAACCACCAATTAAGAAACCATTGCTGGTTCTATTGTTAAGCAGAGTGGGGTAACTCCCCGAGGAAGAAGATGCTAGGGTGCAGCACCCCATCATCACTATGAGCTCCTGGACATCTCCTTCTCTTGGAGGACACTGCTAGGTGCACCATACAACCTGTCTTCAGCCTAATAAACCAACCTGTTTGAAATCTGAATGAGAACTGAAATGACAAGTCTGTATTCCCTTGCAAAAGCTGGGCTACTAATGGCCCAGTTCCGTGAGGAGTCGTACATCCCATGTCACCCAATGTTTCAAATCCGTAAGTATCAGGGGCTTCTCTGTCACTACTGCAGTGCAACAGAAATGGTGAAGATGCACAAGTCTGATGCAGGACTTATGCATTCATACAAGTGAAAATGACTAATCTGAGGCTATCCTAATTTAGACATACCATGAGAAGACAAGACTCACTGGAAGAGACAAAAAATAGGGATGAGATACATTGATTCAATAAAGAAAGCTATGACTTTGTGTTTGCCAGCCTTGAGCATTAGTGAATGGAAGTCACTAATTCACAGGTTCAACCTAAGCCAGAAGCAATTTGGCAGCATGGAACAACATAGATTCTTACTCACTTTGACTGAGTTTGTTTCTCGTATGACTTTGTTGATGTCATGAGCTTCTCCACTAAGTTTCCAGGGATTGTGCTGGAAGACAATTCCTTCTCCTGCACAGCTATACAGGGTTACTGAAGGCCTGTCACCGTCTCCTCCTGCAAGAGACAAATACACTCCCAATATTAGTGTAAAAATGTATCAACTGGCCTACAAAAAGATACATTAAACTTGAAGCTCTGATTGTATGGAAAGCATGCTTGTCACTCTTTAAACATTTATGTTTTGTGTAATATAACCCAAGACACTAACCTCCTGTCAGAATTTAGAGGAAGTAAGACATCTCCTTGTCAATCATGGGCTTTGAACAGAAAGCGGTCTCAAAACCCAAACTGCCTTTACTTATACTGTATAGCTTAGCATCCCTGATACAGGCATATGAAATAAAAGCTATCAAGTAGCCTTCATCTGCAATAAAACTGAGGGCCCTCAAATGAACTGAGCAATTTTCTCAACTTATTTATGGAGGTAAATACAAAAGTCACAACATGATAATAAAGGATTTTTCTGGCCTGTGAATTGTTTTAGGTAGCAAGGGTTTAGACGGGTATATATTCAGTCCTGGTGTTGTATGATTGCTACAACTAACACCAGGCTCAGCTTCCCACAACACATGCACAATGAGAATGAGACTGAAAATATACATGTGCAGAGGGTTGAGAGGTAACACTTCTAGTGGATATACAATATGAATTTATAAGCAACATTGAATGAGCTGAAATGTATGATATGGTCTAAGGCAGGGGTCTGCAACCTTTAAGACATAAAGAGCCACTTGGACCCCTTTCCGACGGAAAAAAAACCCTGGGAGCCGCAAAACCATTGCGACATTTAAAACAAATATAACACTGCAAATATATTTTCCCCTCCCCTCGCTCCTGGCTTTTTGGGCGCTCGCAAGCAACACACTCCCTCGTGCACTCCTTGGACACGCTGCACCCCGGGCACCCCCGAAGGGCTTCTGAGAAGGAAGCCAATGAAAGTTGCTTCTTCGGCACTTCGGGCGCCGGGAGAGCGAGCAAGCAGGCGAGCCCGAGCTGCCGCCGCCTCCCCCCACCCCCCCACCCTGTCCCCGAGGGTTTCCATCGAGGCGCGCACCTGCCTCAAGTCCTCCCGCATGCGCAACTGGGGCGGCTGCGTGTCCGCCAGCCTTGGGGAGGGCCGGGCTGGGGGGTGGGTGGGCGCGCAGGAGGCACGTTCTGTGTGTTGGAATGGAGCGGAAGGCAGCTGCTGGCGGGCTTTCTGAGAGAGCGAGAGCGAGAGCGAGCGAGACAAGCAGGCAGGCGCACAGGCGCTCCACTCGGCTCGGCTCAGCTTCTCGAGCCAGGTGGCGCGCCGTTGGCCTCCCCGGGCAGCCAGGGGCCCCTGATCAACTTGAGCCCGGCGCCCCCACCCCGCCGCCGAAACCGGCTGACTCCAGGAGGGAGCCGCTGGAAGTCTAATAAGAGAGACCCCTCCTCAGGCGGGGGCGGGCGGGCTCGAACTAGCTGTCATGCCGTGTCCCTCGACTGCCAAGTTGATCTCGCGCAGGAAAAAGAAAAGCCTACTTCCTCCGTTGCTTCTCGCCTCTCCGCCGCCGCTGCCGCCCCCGCCGCCCCCCCTCCCCACTCCCGCTGCCACCAACCCCTTGCTTGTTGGGCCAGAACTGACAGCACCGGGCAAGGAAGCAGGGCAGCAGCAGCGGCGGCGGTGGTGGGTGGTGGGGAGAGAGAAGACTAGCCATGGCCCCCTCCCCACGCCACCTTTCTTGAGGTTCCCATTCCGCCCTCGCTGCCTTCTGCCCGGATCCTGCAGCCATGATCTGACTCTCCCCCCCCACACACACACTCCATCTCTCCCTCCTCCTCCTCCTCCTCTCGCCCCCACCCTCCATGGAGGAGGGAAGCGTAGCCCGAGTGCGTCGTGCCGCACGACGCATTCGTTTTTAAAAATCTTCCAAAAATAGTACAGGAGGGAGAGGAGGGGAATTTCTAATCTCTCTCTCTCTCTCTCTTTCGCGGAGACACACCGCGCGCGCGTGCCCACTCCCCCGCATTTTTGGAGCTTCATCCCGGCAAGTTAGTGCAAAGCTGTAGTTTTTTTGGGGGGGCTGTAGCGAAGCAAAAGGAGAGAGAGAGAGAGAGATGCCAACTGCACATGTGCAATGCTTGGAAGGGGAAGGGGGAAAGGAAGGAGGGTTTTCTCTTCCTCCACGTTGAACCGTCCGGTCTAAACACTGCCCCCCCCACACACAACACACACACACACACATCACTTCTTCCCCCTCCCACCAAACACCCAAGCAAGAAAGGAAGGGGAATGGGGGAAGGAAGGAAGGAGGGTTTTCTCCTCCCGTCTTTTTTTCTCGGGGGGGGGGGAGGCAACAATCCAGATCTGGGAGGTTTTCTTGAAGTTAAAAAGAAAAAAGAAAAAAAGCTGTCGTTCGGCGGGCACTTTCCACCACGCCTCCCTCTCTCTCTCTCTTGCTCTGAAGAAGAGGGAGCGCGCTGAGAGTGTGGCCGCGCTTGGCTTCGCGCTGCCTTGTGGGACGGGCTGTCCTCGCGAGATTCGGCGCCTTTGTATTGAAATTTCTGAACCCTCCCGAAGCCGCGGCAAATGTTCCAAAGAGCCGCATGCGGCTCCGGAGCCGCGAGTTGCAGACCCCCGGTCTAAGGAACATAACTGTTTTACAGTGCCCAAGCATTCAGCCTCTGGACGTCAGATCTCTTACTAAGGCTCAGGTTCTCATAGAAACACTTACAGCCAAATCCCTGGAGAAAGAACTAGCCAGATAAACAAACGGTCCACCAAACTCCACAAGAAGAAATTGATCTCCTCCACTAGAGATCAGCACTGCATGGCAATCTTTAGAAAAGGAGCCATAAACAAATGTGAAAAGGAAAAGGATACTGAACATTTTTTTTAAATCATTCAAAAGCACCTCACATCGGAAACAGTAAACGTAGGGTACTCAGAGAATGTACTATGCCAACATATATTGTTGTAGAATTATGTGTGGCTCCACATTCAGGGTATTGTACTTCAATTTTATACTTTAATTGCACATTTAACAAGCCCACTTTGCAGACTTTATTTATGGAGGGCCCCATACATTATACCTAGTACCATAAGCAAAACCCCTATCCTTTGAATCACCTACATTTATCACAACCTTCCAATGACAGTCGACCGTCTTTAATTTGGTGACATCTAACTTCCTATTCCAGGCCGATCTGGGAAGACAGGCTACGTTTAGAGCCACTTTAACAAAACTACAGGGAAGCCTTCTCTTCCCTGCTACAGAACTTATTCCCATCAGCACAGGTCCTAAACTTTAAACCTCTGTGCTAAGGGCTAAAATGTACCTCCTGGCTTGTTTGTGTGAAGGAATATACATCATGCCTTTTCAGTGATGGCACAGTGGCTAAACTGTGGTGCCGTTGCCAAAACTCTGCTTGCAACCTGGATTCCATCACAGGTTCAAGTTCAATCGCAGGATCAAGGTTCACTCACTCAGCATTCCATAGAGATGTATTAGAGCTTAAAGGAAGCATCTGTACCAATAAAAACAACTTTATCTACCATAAACAGATTCCCTAGACTCACCAAAAGACAGTGGAGGAACAGGAGGTCCCCAGGCTAATGTATACACAGTTTTCTTGTGGAAGGTGCTGGAGATCTGTGGGGGCCTGAGGATGTGGGAGAGAACGGGTGTCATATTTCAAGAAACCACATTGATCACATGTTGTCCAATGTAAAAAAACAAGAAGAACTGTTGGAGGGGGGATTACTAATACAAACAGACAGACCAAAATAATCAGATCAGACCAAAAGCCAGAGGGCAGAACTTCATTGCATGTTGTAAAACCAGACCATAGATACCATGCATTTACTAGAGAATTTTCATTTGCCTTCTCCTGGAAGAGGGAATAGTAGTATGATTCAAACTTCCCCAAGATCTATTTGTGCATACTTTTCACTTTGAAAGGACATGCCTGGATACAGAAAGCCCGTGTGAAAAATAAACTATACCTCTCCCAATCTTTGGACTGTGAAGAAAACAAAGTTCTCATGGCACAAGGCTCACATTAATGTAATCACTCCTGGCAGGTAATCCATAGCTAGGAGTTGATGGAACGAGCAGGATTTTAATAAGGATAACACACAAAACAAACTATGAAGATGGCTGGGTAAGATATGTTTTTTGGAAACCCTAGAACTAAGCATTTTCTGGAGGAGCTTTTCCATAAAGTTTCTCAGTGCCTTATATCAACTATGATCTGATGCAGCACATTTACCTCTAATGTAATAAAGGAGCTCCAAAAATTATGGCACAGTAACAGCCCCCCCCCCCCCGTCTATCATGGGGGTTAGGGACCCAACCCGCAATCATTGAAAATCTGCAGTATGTGGATGCAGGTTGGGTTGGGCCTGTGTGTGTGTGTGTGTGCGCGCGGTGCATGATGTTTAAAATGTCTTTAAGCAACGGAGCCAAGCATTTGGCTCTATTGCTTAAAGACATTTTAAACATTGTGTGCCACTTCTCCTGACGCCCCCCCCCCAGCATGGGGGAGTGGTGCGCAATGCCTCCATGGAGGCAAGCCCCGGGCTCCAGCTGATTGGTGCTGTGCTGGGGGAGAAAGGTTTAAAAACCCTGGGCTTTTAAAAACTTCCCCCCCTCCCTCAAGCAAAAGGGCAGGGGACCACTACACCTTGATTTTATGCATTTTTAAACTATGTTCAATATTTTAACATAGCTTAAATACTGCATGCAATCATATTCCATTCTTTACATGGAAATAATATTCAATGGGATAATGGATTTTTCTTTACATTACACCTCAATAGCATACACAGTTAATGCTTAAACCAGAAAAAGCTGTGGAAAAGCTGGTAACATTCTGGGAGTTGTGGTCCAAAACATCAGGACGGCCGAAGTTTGGACATGCCTGCTATAAATTAATACCATATTCTTCACTACGGTTATCAAAAAACAGAGTAACATCTTACTTGCTAGAATATGTGTCATAGATACCAACTTTCCCATCATCTGTTCCAAAGGCTAAACAGCTTTCCTTTGTTGGGTGCCAAGACAACTGTAAACAATTAGAAAAGACATCAGGGTTAAATGATTTTGGATATTTTATGTAACTATTTACTAACTTGGAAATAGCTGCACATATAAAAGCTAGCTGGCACCTCTGTGAAAAACCCCTTGGAAACAAGGCCAATAATGCAACTTCATACAATCTGTACTGCCAATTTCAAAGAACAGACTTGTATCACCTTCTAACCCCTTGCAAAGAAACTCAGCTGCAGTTCACAGGTGGACTTCCTGCTAAGGATGACTTTTCCCATTGAAGATTTTGATGGTATACTAAGCAGAAGCCCAAGAAAGAGCTCAAAATAATAATTTTTATCATTCTGAGTACAACTGCTCTGGATTGTGCCCTTATTATAACTACAAAGCACCTCCGATGGCTGTTTATTCATTGTTAACAAAATTGCAACTGCACTGCGCAACTGTAACTGTATAAAAATGGGATCCTGGGAAAAGCAAAACCAGTGTTCTCTTATCACACCAAAGGGCAATCTCGAGATTGCGAAGTGCCATTGTTTAGTCTTGTCAGGACCTCCAGGACTCCGTACCCAAGGGAGACGTGGCTGTGTGAGTTTTTTTAAAAGTTTGTTGTTTGTTTGTTTAGAAAAACGTAGCAGTTTTGTGCTCTAATGTCTACCAAACAGATTTTTGCTAACTGAAAAACAAAGTTTTAACAAAAAATGTTTTTTTTTAAAAAAAATCTTTAAAAGTGCACTTGGGGCTTTCAAACCAGGGTCATTCACCATATCATACCAGAAGAAATACTGTAAGTGGCAACTTAGGATTAGAACTACTAGACAACTCGGTGTGTGTGCGTGTGTGTGTTAGGTACCGGGTAGCAGAGCCAGAAGTTGGGGGTTACATATCCCAAGGTGCCTCCTTGATAAGGGCTGGACTTGATGGCCCACAGGTGCCCTTCCAGCTCTGCAATTCTATGACGATGATGACAACGATGACATACGACATAGCAAGCATCTACGGGTCATCCTCAGTTCTGGAGATCAAAATGAACTAAGCACTCGAAAAGCCAGAAGCAAAGGGCACACTTACAGCGGTGACCTTGGATTTAATGCCCTGCCAGAAGGTTTTCACATCATACTGGTTGTTAATGGACAAGGTGTTCCACACCCGGAGCATGCTGTCCCCGACTCCTACAGCAAGACAGCCTGTGTCCACAGGGGAAAAGGCCAGATTGTAAACAAATCCCCCAAGAGAGGGCATTGTCCAGCAGCAATTTAAAGTTCCCAGGTCCCAACATTTTACCTACAGAGAGACAGAAAACTGTTAATGAAGCTTCCAAACAAATACAGTGGACCCTCGTATAACAAACAGTTTGTATAACATAAAATCTGTACAACATAAACAATTCTGGAGATAGGGGAAATCTGCTTAACAGAATCGCCTCTGCGGCAAATCTGTACAACATAAAAATGGTTGCAATTAGGGATCACTCCATTTTCAATGCATTCCTGTGGGAAATTTGTATAAAGGAAAATTTGCTTAACAGAATTTCATTTGGAACGAATTAATTCCTTTATATAAGGTACCACTGTACGGAAAAATAAAAGCCACTGACAGATTTAGGAGTAACCAAGTGTGTCTCCAGGGTCTCTCTCCAGAGATATACTATCTTCACAAACGGAGCACTGCTGTTAGGTAGGTGTATCCCACAAGCGTGATCTATGCCCCAGAATTTTACTGCTGTATCCACAAAATGCAAGTGAAGCCAAGATTGTTTATTTGAAACAGAAATACCAAAACAACTCAACATCCATCCATCCAATAAAACAGCATTTTAAAAAGCATTTGATTTGATGGCCACTGGTGGCAACCAGACAGGGACATCTGTAGAATCCTGAATACAAATACAGTTCTAGAATGTTTCAAAAGTGGTACTGACATCCCTATCCATTGAAATGGAGAGAAGTAGCTGCTGGTTCTCTGTTTGCAGGCCACACAGATTGAACACTATTCTGGAGTGGTTCTGGCCTTCTGATGAAGTCCCTAGAAGCTCCCACTTCCGCTTCCCAGGTTGGGTCAAATCCCACTGCAGCAGTTCACCTCTGTGAAGGGAAGAACAGTAAGAAATGCAGTAACTGGGGATCTAAGCACAGGGAGAGACCCGTGATATCTACAAAGAACTCTACTTTTTGAAGAGTCAACGTTATGAGTGAAAGATAATGGCTGATAAAAGAATGCAAAGCTACCCTAAGTTTTAAATACATTTATAAAAGCAGCCAAGAAATAAGAAATAAGAATACAGTTTGGGGAACACGTAAGTTACAGAGCACCCAGAAAATAATTCTAAAAACTCATGCATGCTTATTTCCCCCATTACTGTTGCCCTACAGGCATTAACATCCTTATTTTTCTATTCCTGTTCATTTAGTCAAATTAACTCAAAGAGGCTACTCACCCAAAACAGCTGGATAAGATCTGTGTTGGCTGGTGTTGGGGCCAGTGCAATGTTAACCAGAGACGCTCTTTCACAGCTGGTTCAATGCCTCTCCTTTTCAAGAAGGGTAATTTCACAGTTGCTACTGCTATGGGGTCATGGAGAACAAATAGTTACAGAATACCTGTTCACATTACAGGTGGTCAATCTCTGCTAACATTAGGGCAAGGAATACGGACACATGAAAGAACTGGTTTCCCGCATGAAAACTTGAGTTTCCCATTTTTAGAGTGCTTGGGTTCGTAACCCAAAGATCTGTGAACAATTCTGCTTATAATCTGCTCTTAAGAGTCCTAAATCCTGGCCCCATGACCAACCACAGCAAAAGCTTCCATTCTCAGGCAGTTCTCATGTATAATCTACAAATCTACATACAAATTTTGAGTTTTAATTCTGCCTGAATTCTGTGTTTCTGATAGAGAAATACTGTGCTTCATTTCAAGCAAATATCACTTCCAAATACCAATGAACAAAAAAAGGCTTGTCACTCTTTCTTAAGATACCAAAGTTCTACACTTTGGATTACTAACAGTAGCCGCATTTTGTTGTTCCAAGTCTGCTAATACTTTAAATGGCAAATCATGAGACAAATATACTGAGCAGCATACACACAAACTGCACTCATTGTCAAAGGAAAAAGGCATTAAAATCCTCCTGACCAACCTCGGTTTCTAGTACAACTCCAGACACGAATGGTCTGATCTTTGCTTCCGGAAGCTAAGCAGTACCCTTTTGTTACAGCTGCTTCTTCTGTCCTATCTTCAGCAGTGGCGTCTTCTGAAAGAGAAAGCCAAGATAAAACCCGGTTAGAACAGCTTTTTTGCAAAATGAATCCCCATTATTCCTTTGGTGTCCTTTGGCAAATATAACACACAGGAGGCAATTGCTAGAGGGCGTTTGCATGTACATACCTTGGAACTCTTCTTGTCGACCGCATACAACGTCCTCACCAAGCACAGGGCACCAAGCCAGTGAATGTATTTCATCATCATGACCTCTCAGACGATGGACAACATCTCCCTTTCTGCTGATGTCAATAACGACCACAATTCCATCTTTGTAGCTTAAAACAAAAGATTTGTATTAAAAAAGAAGCACTTCTATTTTCAGGTAATAAATAATGCCACACTGAATTTTACCCTTATACAAGGCAGAACCCCTTTTAAAGGCAAGGAACAATCTTTCCCTGCAACCCTGCTCTCTTATTTTCTTCTTCTCTCCAAGGAAAGGATAGTCAACACATGCCTAAAAAAGCTACAGATTGAATAATTTACATAGGCTGTCAGCTGAAAGAAACCAGAAACTCTAGCACATATGAATTCAAAATACACCAATAGAGGCTGAACTCCAATAGTTCATTTCAACTAGACATGTTGATTTAGTACGCTCCACAGACTCAATTGGTATATTTTAGTTGTGTTATTATTTTAGAGAAATTATATTTGTCAACAAACTTCACTTAGAGGAAGATCAGATCAGTGACATTGTGTAACATGTTAAAGCAGAACAACATGAAATTCCAAAAGGTTCACATGCTTTTTCTTGCAAGTGTATCCACTACTGCCTACTTGCCCTGGGACATACTCAGAACACAATCACATACTGCTTTTCCACGTATTAGACTATATATATTTTTACTAGAATTGTTAAGACTAAAAATTTAGGGTTGTCTTATACATGGAAGTATGTTAATGAGAGAAACATCCAGTACAGAATTGCAGGCTGGATAATTTGGGTCATCTTATACATGGGGTCATCTTATACATGGAAAAAAATATGGTAATTCTGTTCAAATAGCTGATGATCAAACCCAGCCAAACAGCCATCAGTCTCATAAGCAACATTTACATATTTTATTTTATTTATTTCATTTTTGAGTAATTTTATCCTGTCTTTCTTCTCAGAAAAGGACCCAAGGCGGCTTACAGTAATGAGGGACAATATACATTATACAGGCTGACCAATGTACAAATCAGTTTGTCATTTCAACTAAACTAGTTTTATCTGTTTTTTTCCCCTCTTTCTGTGGTACCTACACAAATCTAAATACAATGTATCTGCACAGAATTATGTACCACTTTATTCAACCAGCCTTATTCTCAAGTAGAACTGCAGTCATATGCAACTGTGTAACCCCTGATGTACTTACCCAATTGCCACCAGATTCTCATGGTGTGGAGAACACGTGAGACAGAATATGGTTCTGGGCTCTGGGAAAAACTGCTGGCTGTCATTGCGATTATGCCAGTAACAAATTACTATTCCTTTCTCATCACCAGACACAATCAAGTCTCTCACTTTGGGTGACCAGTGCAATGCAGAAATTGTATTCTGAAATTGGAAGGCAATTTACAAAGGTAATTAGCTATGGATGCTCTTTGGCATTTTATTTTGTACATAGATTTAATGAGAAATGACAGTTTCGGAAAGGTTAGCCGTGTTTTGTCTTTTCAAGAGTTCTAGGTAAAAAACAAAGAAAAATAAATGAAAAATAATATATTTTGTCTTGTTTTATTTGTCTTTGATTTTTGCCTGGAATTGAGAAATGACAAGCTCTTTTGGAAGTCACTAATTCACAGGTCAGGCACATTAGAAACTACTTGGTGGACACAACAACCACAACAAATAAATAACTGTCAACAAAGGATGACCAAATGGCCAAATGCAGCTTTAAAAAATGCAAATTTGGTCTTCAGTTATCAAACAGGAAGCAGAAGCTTTGACATCAAGAGCCATTGGTGACTACAGAACTTTCTGGCAGACCACATTCATAGAGGTCAAGAGCATTGGGTCTCCATCTCTCAAGACCATCATCAATACCCTTCAAGAGACACAAGTGTCAATCACTAAAAACCTCAGGATTTCTGCTTAGAAATAAGTCTTACCAAGATCTATAGGATTTATTGCAGTGCATTTAGTATTGCAGCCTTAGTAATTACTCCAGCACAAATAACACTATTGTCCCTTCTGGAAGTAACAGCAAATTATAACTCTATAATAAATAACAGGTTTTCCCAGGACCAGAGATTTAAAAGCAGCATGTTTTACCAGATGTAACACTACATGTCTGTAATAGCACTTAAGTTTTTGAACTACCACTGCTTCCCATGTGGACCAAAAAGCATAAGGGAATTCCTCACACTGGCCAGAATATTTGAGTTGCCTTGAATCCCTTCATTGGGAGAAAGGCAGCATAGAAGTGCAATATTTTCTAAATAAAATAAACAAATAAAATTGGGCCATTGCATACACAACAGGAATTGTGCAAGCTGCCATGGTTAATTGACCAAATGCCTGGTGTGCTGGACACCAGCATGCACTCAGCACCATTTATTTAGTTAGCTATGGTAACTTATGCTTTTTTCCTCTTGCAAGCAAGCAAATTCCCAACAGGATTTTGGCCACTGCTTTTGCAAAGGTGTCCACAAGTTTCATAAGCCCCATTCCTTATGTAATGTAGTATTTTCTGCACTCCCACCCAAATGTACTATATCTTCTTCAATCATGACATTGGAAAATATTAAACTAAATAGGCCTTAAACAGGGGGGGGGGGCGCAACAACAACAACCATGGTTAGATCCAGATTTAATCTTGCTTAGGTACACTCATTACATATATCAATGATTATGGCGGGTCTAATCTAAAAATGATCCTGGTGAAGAAAATACTAGGGGATTCAACACTGAGAAAAAATGAGAATGGTTGTGCTGCCAGATGTGCGGTATGAAAGTATAATAAATAAATAAATAAATACAAATACAGCAAATATGCTCACTACCTAACATTTTCTCAAGTTTGCTGTTTAACGATAAAGAACAGAACTGGCTTGGAAACAAAGTCTCCCACACCCCACATCTCACATAACTGTAGCTTTATAGTGGAGAATTCCTGCAGGACTTTGCACATAACAGCCAGAGCTGCCAAGCCAATTGTTTTACCTGGTGCAGCATATGCTCCATCACAACAGTCAATGTAGGTACATCCCAGATTTTCACAGTTCCATCATCAGAGCTACTGACACAGTAGTTATTCTGACCAGAGCAGGGACCAAATGAGAAGCCAGAAACTCTTTCCGTGTGGCCAGTGAGCTCCCCTGCGAAGAGAAGATGTTGTACCATAAAATGAATCAACTCTGGTTTCAAGGGATTCTAAATAACACATCCTATGTGAAGGCTTTGTGGGTGAGTCCATAGCATGTGAACAGACTGCAACCCACAACGGAACAACTCCTGCACTCATATCTGCCCTGGAAGGTCTTATAAACCTTTGGAGATTTGGAAGGGGGTATGGTTACAGATGGAAGCAGAAGATAGGAGTTATCACCACCTCTTTGCTCTACTGGTGCAAACTCTTCCATTATTGAAAGGTGCGTACAGCTGTGCATTTTTGCATTACTCCTGAACTGTTTAACGCTCCACTATTTCACTCCTTCGCCTTAATTTATTTTCAAATATTAGATGTCACAAGTTTTTTTTCTTCAGAACTTAGAGGGGATTCATTAACTTACCACAACATGTATTTTAAGATTTACTACTATGGCTTAACTTGTTGTGTAGTTGCAACTGTGACCAACTCTTCATGACCCCGTGCCCATGGAGTTTTCTTAGCAGAAATACTTGAGGCACCTACAGCACCTGGTATTCCCTGGTGGTCTCCCATCCAAGTACTGTACTAACAGGGGCTGACCCTGCTTAGCTTCAGGACCTAGCTGCTCAGGACATCTTGGGGCTATGGCTTAACTAGCATTTACAAAAAACATGTGTGTGTTTTATCTAAATGTGAGAAGAAATGCCACTTGTAGAGCTTGATGCACTGTGCTAAACTTCAAGAACAGATGTGCTATGAGCATAATATGCTCATTTCAGTTTCTGGCATTTATGGAGCAGGGGACCCCCCCCCCAAGAGATCTCTTTCTAAACCGCAGAAACATTGCAACAACACAGAAGAAAACACAATGGGCCTGGCTGCATCAGATAAAGGCACTATTTAGTAGCTTCTAAACAGATGCCACTGAAATAAGTAGAGTGCAATGAAAAACACTCACTGCCAGCTTCCTCCTCAGTGTTCATTTTTGCTTTTATAGTATTCCCTTTTAAAAGTATAAGCCGCCTTGGGCCCTTTTTTGGAGAAACAAATGAATAAGGAAATTAGTTCTTGTGAGTTTTTCTGGGTGTTTGGCCGGGTTCTGGAGGTTTTTCTTCCTGACATTTTGCCAGACTCTGTGGCCAGCATCTTCAGAGGGCAAGGAGCTCAGGGAACTAGGAGTTCTCTCTCTGCTCTGGGGTATAGAGTGTGTGAGACTGTGGGTTTGTTTGTTTTTTAAGTTGTGGGAAAGAGGAAACTTGTCCTATGCAGGAGAATAGATGTTAGTCATTAATTAAATTAAGCAAATTAATTCTAAGACACGGGTAACTGTTTTTACTCAAGGCTCCTCCTGATCCTTTCTGTCCCCAGAACCGTTGGCTCTGACTGGCAGAGGCTCTTGTAGGGTTCCCGCAGGGCCTCTTTCCTCGTCCGAGGTGGCGAGACCGGGGTGGAACCCCGGACCTCTTCCTCCGTGCAAAGCCCCCCCCCCGCCAACACGGCCGCGTCCTGCTGTGGGGAAAGCACGCCCTTGGCACGAACCCTTTGCGGCGGCGGGAAACCTGGCAAGGCCGGCGCTGGAAGAAAGCGTGGCCCGAGCGAGGACCACGCGGGGACGGGAGGAGGAGGAGGAGGAGGAGGAAGGCGACTCCTCCGCCCGGGGGTCCCTACCGTAGAAGGCGGGCGCCGCGCGGCGCACCTCCAGCAGGCACACGGCGTGGCGGGCGGCGAAGCCGAAGAGGCGCCCGTCCTGCGAAGCGTCGCTGCACCGGCTGCAGTACCAGTTGGGCGAGGCCGGCAAGACCCGCTCGGCCGCCCCCCCGGAGCCCTTCGCCGCCATCCCGCCCGCCTGAACGCCTGCCTGCCTCCCTCCGACGCGCCTCCCGGCTCAAGCCCAAAAGACAACCCCGCGGGCTGGAAAACGCCTGGCCGTCAAGCGCCGCCTCCGCTTCCACACACACACCCCCCTTCCCCACCACGTGCTGTCGCAAAAATAATGAAATAAATAAATTCCCTCCCGGCTCTCCCTAGGAGGTACGGTGGCCGCTGGAGGACACTCATCTTCGCCTTTCGCCCAGTGTCGTAAAAGCGAGTGGCTCTTGGCGGTGGCAATGGCGGCAGCCGTGGCGCTTTGGGGTGAGTGGGATGGCGGGCAGCGAGCGGTGAGCGCTTGCAGGCGCGCCTGTTTGCTTTTTTTTTTGCTTGTTATTTATTATGCTTTTTTAAAAAAAAGCTTGCCCACCTGAATGTCTCTTTCTCCTTCCAGGAGCGATCCGGAGGTGGAGCGCCGCCGCCACTTGGCTGCGACCCGAAGGGTGAGTGCGGGCAGCGGCAGGGTTGGGTGGCCGGTTCGTGGTGTGTGGATTAGCCACACTTGGAGCCGGGCGGGGGCTGTACGGGATCCCTTTGCTTTGTGAACTATGCTTTGCACTCCTTTTCGCTTCCGTGGCTTTCTCGTAGTAGCCTGTGGTTAAGGTACAACGAGTGGAACCCCATTGGATCAGTGGGGCTTATAGAGGAGTGGTTTCACTAAACCCCACTGATTCAGTGGTCCTCCTCTACGTCTACTAGTGTTTGCTTTCAGCCTGTAGTTTACCTGCCTGATTGCGCTGTGAAATTCAATTCCCCCCTTTTCTGCACCTTTGTATATCTTACAGCTGAAGGTAATATTTTGGTTGTCAATGGTAGGAACCCCTGCTGGATAGTTCAGTGGCATAGATCTCGGACGGAAGAACCAGGGATTGGGAGTTTCTGTGGCTTCTTCCTCCCTTCCAGCTCAACAGTTCTAAGATGATGAGGAAAATATATTAAGATGCACACAGTACATGTTATGTGTAGGTGTCACAAAATCCCTTTCTGTTATTAAGGTAGAATGATCAGCACATGTATTGCTTTCAAAATTACTTCAGTATTTGGTTGCTTCCCTTTCTTTGTTGGAAATCTTTGTTGATTTTGGTTCCTAAGGCAAGACAGTGCCTTGATCGTGATGAAGTATGAAGAAAGTTGACAAACGGGGGACCTTGTCCTCTTGAGTCTTGTAACAAGTGGTAGACTGTTCTGCAAAATGAACTGCTACTAATATGGACTGGGTCTGCAAAGGCCTGAGAACTGAACTTGTCAAAGTTGCATGCTTCAGTTACTCTGTCTCCTTACAGGTTTTTGCAGAGAAGAGTGAGGGACTTAGAGATGTAAAATTTACAGTAATGTGGAAGCGGGGGCGGGGGCCTTGGAGAAAAATGGGGAAACTGGTGGGGAGGGGAAACAGTTCCCCCCTGCCAAGTTTCTGGAAATTTTACATATCTAACAGGAACACATATTTAGTATTTCAAATCAAGATTGATTGAGGTCAGTGGGTTATACGGTGGTCAGCCTCTGACTGAAGTTTCCTTTTAAAACCAGCAATGACGCATTTAGACAAACATGAGCCACCGTGTATGTGAAGCATCTTTCATGTTTGTCACAGGGCGCCCACAGGGTTTAGTCTTTAATTTCCAGGGTCTTGACCTCGACAAAATAATTGTGCTGAGTGAGACATTTTGAAATATGAGTAAACTGGGATAAAAATATTTTTATCTGATGCTGTATAATTTCTCATATTGATTACTCACAAGATCATGTCTGTCATAGATATCTAATGCCCTTAGAAAAGTTAAGGAGACGTTTGAGGATGTAGCAACAGACAGCAGAGGTGGAAAGTCATTTAAAAACAAAACTCCCAGAATGCCAAATCACATAGTTGTCACCATGATGGTAATGACATTTTGAGAACTGAATTTAAAAAAAAAATGGTTCCCCGTAGGGAAGCTGGGGTGCTAACTAAAATTGCATTTTAAATCTACACTTTAAAAAGAATCTCACCCACAGTCAGAATAGATGTGCAATTACATGCCAGTAAAATATAAATTAAGCCAAACCAGTTAAGTCAATCCATTAGAATTAGTGGGGCTTTTTTCTTTCCATTTTCTAAGTCCCATTGATTTCACTTTTGATGATCAGATCGAACCAGAGGTGTAAATGTTCTTGAGGGGGACAGATACTATTTGAAAGAAGTAAGGTGTGTGAAACAGTTTCTCACTTTCTGACTGAATCTTTCAGTGACTTACTATGCAAGAGTGTGGTTTGCTACCCTAAGCAACAGGATTTTGCCCATTGACCCAGATCTATTTACTGGTTTTGTTTTTAATGTTCTTCATTGTTTGGATTAGGGGCCTAAGAGCAGTTATTTCCACACCTGCTTAAGATCTTAATGAGATCCCATTCTCCAAGTGTCCTCATCATGTGGAATTATGTGGGTACACGTGGAGGAAAGGACACCTTTCATTGCAGCTTCCCACCCCAAAAAGCCCATAAGAAAGCTTGTGGCACAAAATGTTCATAGGTGGAACTTGGGTGGAGTTTTGTCCTTGCTATAGTAGTAAATATGAAAGCTATGGAGCACCAATTACCTTTCTTGTATCTCACTTTCTTCATGACATACTTTGAAGGAATGGTAGAACTCTGAGTTTCACTAATATAGAATGCCATTGGAAAATTTATACAGACATCTGATTATATTTGAATACAGTGGGATTATGACCTGATGGGAGAGATGGGATTAAGTCATTACTGTAGTTGATCATGTCCTTGTTTTTTCTTTTTGACTCTAAGGTGTTTTTTTCCCATATATAAGCAAAAGTCATCCTTTCAGAACTTAACAAGTATTTCCAGGTATTCTATTTGAAGAAATAATACTGGAGTAGATTTTTTTTTCAATTTCTACTGCTCATTGGAGTGAAATCAGTAGTCTACAAACTAAGGCTAATCTAGGAGGAAAGATCTAGGTGTGTTTTGTTCTTTCACTTCCAGTGATAGCAGCCTTGAGTGCCATTACTTGGTAGGAAGACAGACTGTACATTCAGAAAATAAGAAAAAACTATATTCTGCTGTTTGAATAGCAAGATCAAAAATAAAAATGAACACTTATATTTGTAAAGACACCCCCCCCAATAATGATGTGTTTAATATGTGGGAGGAAGGTAAAAACGAAAAAAAAATGTAATTTCAAAAAGGATAGTAACGAAATTTGGTAGTATTGTTTCTGAAAACTCTACTTTTATCCTAAGGTTTGCCAAATATTTTATAATTATAAAAGTTTTTTAAGAATCTGTGAATATTGGCAACAATGGACAAATGCACATAGATATTGCCATCTTAGTGCTCAAGTCATAAACAGTCTTGAGCACTAGATGGTGATATCAGCTAACAAAGAGTTTGTGGTTTAGGAATCTGCTTACTGGCTGTAAACTTTTTTGTTCCTGAAAATGAATTTTGGGACCGAGACAATAGAAAGGATCTTTTTAAAAAGCCATGAAGTTTCCAGTGCTCAACAAGACTTGAGGCACGTGTTTTATCAGATCGTCATCCCTCTCCCCACCATTTGACAGCCTGCTTTTGAAACTTTCAGAAGGGGACTTGCAAAAGCTGTGTGTGATAATTCATGAGACTTGGCTCTTTAAAGGAAAACAGCATGCAGAAGTCCTAAGACGCCCCTAATGCAGCAGTTCACTTCACGGGGTTGGTGGAATGGATCATATGAGATCATGAATAATCTGCATGTATGCAATCATTGCATACTTTCCATTTGTAAAGACTGAACAGCACTGTGGTGACTACATGTATGGCAGTACTCCTATTGTAGGCTTGGAGGTGAATATTGTATCCTCCAGATGGAAGTTAAATTACAAAGTTCCAATGAACAGCTGTGTTAAATATAGATGAATACCACTTAAGGATTGTGTGTTGCATTGTTAGAGTCGTGACCAACTCTTCGTGACCCCATGTCCATGGAGTTTTCTTGGCAGGAATACTGGTTTGCCAGTTCCTACTCCAGGTGCCTACAGCACCTGGTATTCCCTGGTGGTCTCCCATCCAAATACTAACCAGGGGCAACCCTGCTTAGCTTCCAAAATCAGGCAAGATCGTATGTGCTTAGGGCATCTAATCTAAAGGATTACCATTATTTAATTGTGATTATGAGATTTGGTTGAGCCTCAGTATAATTTCAAAATTCTCTTTTGCAGGTTCCTAGCAACTTCCAGCATTCCTCTTTTGTGTAACACCTATAGAAACAGGCATTTTATGCGTGAAGGAAAATGGGAAAGGAAAAACAAGATTGTTTATCCTCCACAGCAACCAGGAGAACCCCGAAGACCAGCGGTCAGTACTAACTTTGAACTGTTTTGTAAAATTTTCAGTAACTACATTTCTCGGGATTGGTTGTTGTTGTTGTTGTTGTTTTGTCTACGTTTGCACATAGTAGTTTCTGAGAACAGAAACTGAGAACAGAAGAATTTTTAATGCCACATTTATAGCCAAAGCATAGCTTAAAACTTTTACTAAGTCTTTTATTCCAGCATCTCATTGACAGAATTGATTAAAATATTAAATAGGGCATAAAGCAAAATGTTACCCTTTTACTGGATACCAGCAGTCCCTGGGCACTTTCTTCTATTTCTCTGAATACCATAATAACAAGTCTCAGAAGTTGCAGTAGTTTAGTAAAATCTAAAAAAGTAAGCATTCTGTGGTTTTAAGCAACTGTGAATCTTGCTTTGTTTTCAGTAATTTAGCCAGCCTGAATTTCACAGTGATCACATTTTTATTTCTGCTCCCTAAGGCTAGTTTATTGTAGACATCATATTCAGAAAACTACACCTTGCAAGCTTGCATTGTATCTTAAACTAGAAACAAAATGAAATATTAAATTTGCTGGGTCCTGTAGGGAAAGTGTGTTGCTTTTTAAAGGCTTTTGAATCACAAGCCACTAACTATGATGTATGGAAATGCTTGGGAGATTTTTATGGAAACTTTTTCAATTTTCTTGTGAGGAGCAGTGATCAACTCTTTAATACATTAAAATAATGGACTTATTCTCAATTAGATTGGTTCACTGCTAAAGAAACCTAAACTAAAAATAGTTACACTGCAGACAAATGTACTGTAGTATCATTTTTTTATTTTTTTAAAGCTTATTTTGTCTTTTGCATACACTTACTAGCATTGCCAGGAATATGGTTTAATGTACTGTAGGACTGACATATCTGTGGGATCAGTACCTGTGGTTTCACTTATCCACTGCCTGAAAAAAATTATCAATTAATTTAAAAATCCAGAAACGACATTACCGAGATATATTACTGGAATTGGCCATTAGATGGAACCAGAAACTATGTTGTAGTGGAAATGCTGCAAATCAGGCATGTCCAAACTTCGGCCCTCCAGATGTTTTAGACCACAACTCCCACAGTCCTTTGCCATTGGGAATACAGGCTTGGAATTCTGGGAGTTGTGGTCCAAAACATCAGGAGGGCAGAACACTTTGCAGAACACTTTTTGTTGTGCTTCCCTGTTTCCTGCCTTATCTCTTCTATTGAGTATAGTATGTTTGTGTTCAAATAGTAGCAGAGACTGTGTTCACTTTGGGATAAAATGGCTTTATTTCTCCAAATTATTTTAACCTGAAAATAGAAACTGAATCTCAAACGTAAACATTTTTCTTTCCAGGAGATACACCATTGTCGGAGAGATATCAAATATAGCAAGGACAAGATGTGGTATGTGGCAAAAATGGTAAGAAAAATAATTTCAGCGGGTCAAAAGCGGAGCAGCCAGATTGCTCCCTGGGTCTCTCTCTCTCTCTCTCTCTCTCTCTCTCTCTCTCTCTCTCTCTCT